>JABUQX010126723.1:0-31347 GCA_015478945.1 Trachelipus rathkii | reverse complement strand
TCCCAGAATGAAATAAGGATCTGTTGGATAATAAATAGTGATCGGCTGCATTCGTTAACTGAGAATGGATTTTATGTCGAGAAAACTCTTCGAAATGTATACATAAATGGCAGAGAATGAAGGGGTATAGTGAATGTGTGTGTGGTGGGTGAATGCCCCAAAAGGAATAAGTTATTTGGGAGAGGGTCAATGAAGAAGAATATAGATAAGAAAAGTTAAAAGAATGTAAATTATAAGCAAATTAGAAAAATAAATTGCGTGAAATGATCAGAACGGAGCCGAGATGTGGATTGATTGGATTTATCTGTGTAACAACAGCATTTATGTTTCCGGAGAGATTGGAGGAGAACAGTAATAGAACCCTTATATAAGGGTAAGGGAAGAAGGATAACTTAGGAATTATTAGGGGAGATTATTATTGAGTTGTGGGAGGGATATATGCGGTTTTGTCGAGAAAGATGTGCCGTCGAGGAGCTAAGGACTATGGTGAAGAAAAATTGCTTTAGGTGTTAAGAGGATGGTGTGAATTAATTTTTTACGATGTAATAACCCAAAGGATTAGAAATGAAAGAGAAGAAGAATAAAATGGTATATAGTGGTATGGTTTGCAATAGGTATATGATTAATTAATAGGTAAGCCTCTATGCAGGTTTATGAATAATGGTGCTATGTTGAGTTTTCTGAATGGATTTTAAAGTATGTATTGACGATTAGGAAGCGTACGGGTGGTAAAATACATGGATTGAAAGAAAATTTGTTAAATCAATAGCGGAGTAAGCATGATGTGTCATGTCTCCTTGTTATTCAATTGTGTATATGGATAGGGTTATGAAGAATTAGAGGTGCCGTGGCAGGGGAGTTTTAGAATTGATGAAGATGGAAGAGAGGAGGGTCCCTACCTATTATATGCGGATATTTTAGAGTTTTTTTGTGGCAAATCTGAGAGAGTTTGAGAGATTGATAAGAATTGGCAGGTGGAGAAAGGATGGGGTGAAAAAAACGTAGATTAAGAGTAGGGTTATGATAGTGCAGTCGGTTGAACAGTCCTTGTGTGTAATTTATGTTATATGTGACCGACTTGGAACAAGTTTTGATGTTTAAATATTTAGATATATGTGATAATAGGGAACGGATGATGCAGAGGCAGTAGAAAAGTTTGTGATTGCAGGAAGCGTTGTCGCGTGCAATAAATCCTGGGGGACAATAAGAAACTAGTCTTGAGTGCGCTAGGCTCATAAATGAGGTATGTTGTTTCCGTGTTTAAATGATATAGAGTGATACTATGATCTAGAATAAGAGTATAATCTAAAAAGTATAATGTTTCAGGGTGGACCAATCTTAGTTCGTGTTAGTGTGTGAGAAGAATGAAAATGAAGAGTGAACGTATTTAGAGAGTTGTTGTATTGTGGAAGAAAATGGTTAAATGAGAGATATAATTGAAAAGATACTTTGAGATGGTTGGTTCATTTGGAAAAGAGGCTCATGATAGTCGGTTGGTTAAAGATGATGTTTAGTGGACTGTGCGGGGAATCGGCAAGCTGGAAGGATCCGAAAAAAAGAAAAAGTATGTTGAGCCAGTAAAGGAAGCCTGGAGGAGATAAATTGAGTTGGCAGGGGTCGAGAAAAAGGTGCATAATAGGAAGTGAATGGCGGGGTTTGTGAGAGGTATTGTTGTGACCCACCTGGCCAAGGGATGAACCACATCATTACGAAATTTGCCATAGTGAATGTCCGTCGCGATCCAGTTGAATCTCTAGTGTGGTTTCGACTTGGGACGAGTTCTCATAAAAGTTACATAAATGGCCGTAAGACTGGCTTTTTTTTCGAATGTGTTCATATTTTTTTCTACTACTTTTCTTTTCCGGTGCATGTCACGCACCTTTCCCCCAGTCTTGGGGAGAGAAGGTGGTAGATGAAGATGAATATATATATATATAATATATATATATTATTTATATTTATATATAATTATATATATAGTATATATATTATATATATATATATTACATATATATATATATAAATATATATATATATATATATATATAATATAATTAGAATATAGCTATATATAATATATAGTTATAATATATATATATATAATTATATATATAGTATATTATATATATATAAATATAATATATACATATAATTTATATATAATATATATAGTATAAATATATATATAATATATATTATTATAATATATATATATATAATATAATATATTAATAATATTATATACTATATATATATATATATATATATAATTAATATATTATTATATATATATATAACTATAATTATATATATAATATATATATATAATATATAGTATATATATAATATAAATATATAAATATATAATATAATATTATATATATATATAGATATATATATATACTATATATATATATATATATAATATATATATAGATATATATAATATATAAACAAATATTTTATGTTTCCCATATAAAAATGGTTATATATTTAAGATTTAGATATAAAGGTTCTGATTTCCATGAGTAAAAGAAGTGTTTTAAAAAACAAAGGAAACAGAAAGAATAACAGATGGGAAACACGCGAAAGAGAGAAACGGAAGATTCTGTAATGAAAAATAAATACTCGATTGCTTGTATCTTGGACAAAAGAGACCTTGAATTAGTCAAGCTAAAGATTCTCTAATTTTAGGAATGTTTTTGGCTTATTGATAATTAATTAATATTTCCGCACTTTTATTTGGAATATGAGATTATAAAATGTTCAAATCAATTTAATAATAATTCTACAAATTTTTTAAATTATTGTTGAAGCAATAGAAGTTTGAGAACTATATTCCCTCAAAGAATAAGTTCATTAAATAAATAACAAAAGAAAATTGAGTATTAATATAAGTTTGTGCCGAATCTGAAATCAGAATCTTCTGTCTGCAAAAGTTGACTCTCGATATGGCTGCTTGGAGATTGGAGCACTCAACAGTAATTTATATCTTCCCATGTACAATTGTAAAAAGGAGTTATACTATAAAGTAAAGAAAAATTTGCAAAAGAAAACGATAAAAATATGCGACAAACCTGAATTAAGGACGAGAAAAACCAACCACAAGAGAAATATAGAAGAACAATTTGGCAAAAATTTGAACCATGAGCTAACTAAAACCAAAGATTCGGAAGATGATGGGATTCAACCGGATCGAACTCGATATACTTTGTCAAAGAAGAAGCAAGCTATTTGATCAGAAAGCTAATGCACTGATTAGGATTCAAAGATAAAGATATTATAGACTGGCCTAAATAATATTAATGTTGATCATGCAGTGATGATGATGAGATGATGTATGATATATGATGATGATGATGATGAATGATCGATGATGTAGGAGATGATGATGATGAATGATGATATGTAAAGATTAATACACCACCTCCTGATTGGCGCTCTGCCCGGATGGTGTGAACATCTGTAAAATATATAGTATAGATATTATATATATATATATATATAATATAATAAAATATAATATATATATAGTATATTATATATATTTATATTATATATATAATATATAATATATAATATATATATATATATGTGTGTCAGCATCCCGAAGAGGCCAGGCAGTAACAAAAAACTATAAAAGCTACACGAAAATAAATATCATTTTATAATCAGAGACATTTTAACATTTTTACCCATGAAATTAAAAAAAATAACAAAAAATAGCGCTTTTAAAAAATTTAAATAAAATTAAATAAAAGTTTGAAAAATTATTTTTTGAGAATACGAAGAAGCGAGTAGCGGAGGAGCGCGTATGAAATATGTATGAATTTTTTCTTTTTATAACTAAAGAATACCCGAGGGTAAAAATTAAAAAAGGATAGATCGGGAGTTCTCGACGACGGGGGGACTTCGTCCGCCCCTCTGTCCTCCGTCGGCTCGAACCCCCTTAAAAAGATTATAAAAAGAAAAAATAACATTCTCCAAAGCGTAAAATTAAAATGGTTTGGCAACTTTTCTCTCGTGAACTAATGCAGGATCAAGGTCAGATCACAGCTACTTCCAGGCAAGATACTAATATAATTGTATAATAAATATTAAATAAAATATATTTTTTCTTAAGTTTTGTCGATGAAAATTACTTGCTAAATCAAAAAAAATGTATTATTTTCCTGTAGATTGTTATAGTTCTAGTTACATGCCTCCTCTCGATTGGCCAGTATATAATATATATATTATATATATAAAATATATATAGTAGATATATATATAGATATATAAATTATATATATATATATAATATATATATATTATATAATATATATATAGATAATATATATATATAATATATATAATTAATATATAAATAATATATATAATATATATATATATATATAAAAATTATATAATATAATATATATATTATAAATATAAATTAATATATATATATATATATATAATAATATAATA
Source organism: Trachelipus rathkii (assembly GCA_015478945.1). Lineage (NCBI taxonomy): Eukaryota > Metazoa > Arthropoda > Malacostraca > Isopoda > Trachelipodidae > Trachelipus > Trachelipus rathkii. The sequence continues at coordinate 26,877 of JABUQX010126723.1, read as the reverse complement.
TAATAAATAAATAATAAAATATAAAATAATAATATAATATAATTATATAGATATATATATATATATAATATATATATATAAATTATATATATATATATATATATATAATATATATATTATAGATAATATTATATATATATACATAATAATATATAATATATAATATAATATACTATATATATATATATATACTATATATATAATAATATATATATTTAATATATACTATATATATAATATAAATATATTTATAAAATATATAGATATATGTATAAATATATATATATATATATATATAATTACTATAATAATATTATATATATATATATATATAGTATATATAATATAATATATATAATATATATATATATATATAGAATATATTAAGTATATATATAAATATATATATATATATAATTATTATTATATATATATATAATATATATATAAATTTATATACATTAAATATATAATATATATATATATTATATATATATATTATATATATATATAAATATATATATATATATATATATATATATATATATATATATAATATATTTTTATAAATATAATATAGATTGTATATAATATATATATATATATATATAAATATATATATATTATAATTATATATTATAATATATTATATATTATATATATATATGATATATATATATATAACATATATATAATAATATATTATATAATAAATAATATAAATAAATATAATATAATAATATATAAATATATAATATATATATATATATAATATATATATAATATAATGATATTATAGATATAAATAATAAATATATAATAATATATTATTATATAGTTTCAGCATTATATGAAGCGTTAATCTGTAAAGATGTTTTATAATAAAGAAAAAAATATATATATATCTAAATGCTGTTAAAGATGTTGACGAGAAGTAAATAAAAAGGTACATAAATAAAAAAGAAAACGAAAAAAAGAGGGGAAAAACTTAAATAAATCTTCCTCCACTCGAGTAAAGAACCATAACTTCAACATCCAATCAAAGTTAAAACACTTCACGCCCATCAAAGCTTTCTTCAAGTAAACAAGACAGGAATTGAAACCAGCTAACTTTTATTACTTCCATTTTGAAGCAGAATAAATTGTTACACTTGGCGAAGCAAACACGCCGTAAGAAAAGAACAAAATCGCTGATTCCTGTGCTGATGATCGAAATTGAAAGGCTTGGAGAAGATCGTTCTCAGAAGTAAACATTTGCGAATACTCGCAAGGCAATTTTCAAATGAGATTTCGTGTGCAAAAGACCGCTTACCATTTTAAGAGCTTTATTTGCTTTAAATGAGAAGAGAGCAATGACAAGCAACAACAATAAGTTGAAACACATACGTGTTTATAGCGATATGCGCATTTACTCATCAAATATATATATAATATAATATTATATATATATATATATATATATATATATATAATATAATATATATATATATATAATTATATATAATATATATAGTAATATATATATATAATATATATATATATATATATATATATAAAGCAAACTATCTAACTATAATGACAACAAAAACAACAGCTATTCACTTGATAGAAAAAGGTGGTAAATAATTGTGAATTCTTCTCTCAAGTAAAATTTGTGAAATTATTTATTTAAATATTAAAAATTTTATCATTAATACACCACCGTAATATTACTGTCCCAATGAAGCAATAAAACCGGTTTCGAGTCCAAAAAATTAAACTTAAAAACCTTAAAGGCAAGCTCCCACCAAGCAAGCCAGAAAATTCCCTTTTTTTTTAACTTTATCTACAGAATTTGTAAGAAGAGATATTAAAATTTGAAACAAAAATAAGTGCATATAAAAAAAAGAAAAACGAAAACCAACCATAAAAATCAAGCTCGTGTAAATCAGCAAAACAAAAGAGAAGCAGCCCATGCAGACGAATTAAAATCACTCCAAGCCAAGCCAACATTCAACTTGAAACAAAAAGACAATAATATATATATATATATATAAAATAAATATATATATATAATATATATATATATATATATTATATATATATATATATAATATTATAATATAATAAATATATATATAATATATATTTATATATATATTATAATATAAATATATTAATATAGTTAAATAGTAATATATATATAATAATATGGACTACCAAATTGTCGACAGGAAAATGTCACATGGTCAAATGGCGTTCGACAGGGCACATCAAAAAAAATTCTCTACAGGTCCCCCCATCCTTAGTTTATTTTAGGTTAGGTTTACAGGTATAGTCCCTTAAAATAAGTTAAGATTAAGAACGAAAAAATTAAAAAAATAAGTAATTTATAAAAATTTAATAAAGGGTTAAAAAGTTATAAAAAGATTATGAAATAAGTTAAAAATACTATTGATCAACTATGTCGTATAGGAGAAACTCTAAATAACAAGTATTCTTTTTTTATTTTTTTTTTAAAATCGACCCAAATAGATTCGATCATGTGCCAGTCGGGTACCCATTTTTATATAACAAGGGCCTCATTATAATATATTATATATAATATATATTATATTATATATTATTAGATATATATAATTATGAATATATTATAATTGTAACTTATTCATGTAAGAACATAATATTATATACAGTTATATATATATTTAATTTATTTCTAATTTCATATATATAATATATTAATAATAATATTATTATATATTTAATATAGTATTATATTATATTAATATATATATATATATATATATAAATAATATAATATATACTATATATATTATAATTCAATATAATAACATATTAATATCCATACAGATAATTAATATAATATATATTAGTAATTAATATATAATTTATATTAGAATTATATATTATATTATTAATTATATTAATAATAATATATGTAAATATGTGTCCATATTATAATTAATATATATATATATAATATGATATATACTGTATATAATATATAATATAAAATATATATATATATATATAATATTAATTATATATATATTATATATATATATATAGATATATATAATATATTATTATATATATATATATATATTATATAATATATTATAATAATATAATATATATATATAATATATATAATATATATATAAGATTATATAAAATATATTAATAATAAATATATAGTACTTTATATATTATGATTTATGATTATATATTAAAACATATTATATTTATAATTAGATTATAGAGATATTATCTAATTTGATCTAATTGATCTAAATTGTTAAATAAATATGAATTAATATATTTATGAAAATAGAAATATTAATAATAATATATGAGAACCTACAGAGGATGTATTTAGGCAAATAGATATAAGTAGACAATATCCTGATTGACCTACCCTAAAGAGTGTAAGGGTTTCTATTATTACTTCAATCAGAATTGGAATGTCTCAGTTGTTATATGACTAGAGTTTACCAATTATATAATAGAGTAGTTGTTGTTTAATGCTATAGTAGATAGAACACAATAAAAAAAAAAGAAGAAAAAAAAAAAAAAAAAAAAAAAAAAAAAAAAAGGAAAAAAAAATACTCATTAAAAAAAATACAATTATAATGCTATAACAGTGAAATGAGAGAATAGACCTTTGATTGTGCAAGCAGGTCCTACAGGTAAAAATTTTGTGAGGATAAGGAAAATAGTAAAAAAAATGAAGAAAAAATAAAAAAATAATCATTTCCAGTTCCTCAATAAAATGGAATATCGGTGGTATAGAAGAGAGTTACCTTCATTTCAAACTTCATATATAACTTCTTAGTTCAAATAGTTATAATACTTATTTTGGGGGGCTAGGGGTAAGGATACTTGAATTTGAAATCTAAAAAAGATATATTTGAAAATGTGCAAAAATGCAAACTTTAAGATATTAGAGCACTGATGGCAGTGAAGGATCAGGATGAAAGATAAATAATAGAGTATAGATAGATAGAAGAGAAAAAAAGATAGATAGAGAGGTAAAGGAGTCTTATCTGTCGGAACAGTAAAGGATTAAACGAAATGGAGAAGAGAAGATTAAGAATAGATGGTAGAACTAATTTGTCCCCAACCCTCCGGAAGGGAGGTAGTAATACTCCCTGCGAAACCCCGCTCATCTTATAGGAGTAAAAGAAAAAGAGGGATATTTGGAGATAAGAATGAGAAAGGTAGTCGCGTGGGAGTGATCGGGACTCCGCCCCATACCTAGGATAGTAAAAAAAATACCTACGGGGTTCACTTGCGGAATTAACGAGATCCAACCCCCTAGTTGGTCCCTTACGTCGGCTCGAGCCACCCTAATATAAAAATCACCGAGATGTATATACACATTTGAACAATAAAAGAAAGAATAAAAAAATATGAAAATAGTATAATATAAGTATACTATAGTGAATCACCGAAGCACCACGGCCAATAATAAAATAAAGTAGCATCATATTAACGATTTAAAGTATTTAATTTTTATATTTTTTAACAATTTATATCATGCCCTGAGCCGCAAAAAGACTCGCGAACGGTAAGCCCCAAAAACGGAAAACCGCCCAAGAAGAAAGCCAAAGAAGATAATGAAAAACACCAACAAAGAACCAAAAACCGAAAGGGAAAGGAAGGGAAAGAATAAAAAATAAGAAACCGAAACCAAAAATTTTACAAGGATTCCAATAAATAGCTATTTTTCAAATTTCACTTTTAACTAAATGCAAATCTTTAATTTAAAGATTTTTCTTTTTTTTATTTATTGTTTTTTTTTTATTTTATTTTTTTTATTATTTTTTTAGTTTTATCGCAATAAAATGTTGCCAGGATTCCAGCAATATGTGTTCCTTTTCCCGGTAGCTGTTGATAGTTTTTGAGATATGGAATATGGCGTTATAGTAGCATCTTTCTAGAGGCTAAAAGAGGAGTAGAGACCTAAACAAAAGAATATATATAATATATGAATTAATATAGAATGATAATTAATATATAGATAAAATAGATATAATATAAATAATAAAGAGAATATATTTAATGAATAATATAATAAATATATGAATATATAATAATAGAATATTTAATGATATAAGAGAATAATATATATATATATAATTAATATAGAAAATAATTTGTATTTATATAATATAAAATTTTATTAATATATAACTTAAAAATATATAAAAATTAAAAAAGATAATGAGATGCCGCTACCCCCCTAATAAATCCGAACCAGTGACTCTTTATCCGTAATCCATTCAAGATTATGGGTTCAAAGCAAGATATAGTTCAGATTATAATAGAATGAGGAACAAAGTGTCCGGCAAACTCGAACAGCAAGAGCAACATAAAGTATAGGATGATCAAGGATCATGAAATAATGAATAAAGAATAAATGATACCTCCCTAATACACGGCAAACTCAAAAACACTTAAATAATATACCGACAAGTAATGAGGGGAACATTAGAGATAAATAGATACCTAGTGGCGAAACTCACTCACTCTCAGTGAAGATAGAACCTTATAAAATGGATATAACGTGATCAGAAAATCGATATAGCAACGAAGCCGTGGAGTAGCAACGTAATGGAATTAATCATGTTAGATAAATATCGGACTAGGAATAAGGAAAGACAGTGGAAAATCAATAATAGACAGGAATTTACAACGCTCGATGAAAATTAAAAAACAAAGTCGCTCAATTTTACATTTATTCGTTATAGTGTCTAAGAGATAGTGGCAACTGGGTTGCATAGCCAAAGAGGACAATAAACACCATAAATAACAATATGACACATAAGGTGATAAATAAAAGTGTAATCAACCTAATGATAAAAATACTGAATAGGCCAGAAAGTTGCATTCACCATAAGGGAATAAAAAAAAAATTAACTTGATATAAAACAGACAACATTGTAACCACGTGACTCGAAAACTCAATACAACCCAGAACTACGTGACGTTACGTACTAACAAGGAAATTCAGTAATAGTATGGATAAATAACACCTCATAGTAGCAGATAGCGAAGTAAATAACCAAAACCCGATAAAACTGGGATATTAAATGGCGAAAAATTATCCAGGTAGTATTATATGAAATAGTATATATAATATATATTATATATATTTACCGTTAGAAAGTAAAATCTATTTACAACTGACTAGTGCACTAAAACTGACTAGATTCCTTAGTTTCAAATAATCGACAAATCTGACACAGATCTATCAGAAACGCAGAAAGAATGCCGCTTGGATGCAAACCGCCGCGCAGATTCGGTCAGGACGAAAGAAAAAAGATGCAATAGCCGCAGAAGAAAAAGCTAAATTGGCAGGGACATGTGTATTACGTCTAATAAAAAGGAGAGAATATAGATATATTGATTCACAAGAAAGCAAACCATGGAGAATCAGTACCAGATAGAATTTGTTTATGAAACACCGTAGTTGGGAAACTAAAAAAAAAATATAGACAACAAAGTAAATGTGATCAACGATCGTTGGCTGTTTACGTTAGTAAGGCTAAAATTGTAAAATTACTTCGTAATTAATGAGAATATAATGATTTAAATTTTCTTTTTTTTTATTTATAAATATTAGCAGGTTACTCAATTGAGGTGTGAAGCTCTTTAATTAAAATGGTCTTGTGCTAACTTTATTAATTTTTGAGGTCTCAGGCTAACTCTTTCTCTTTAAGTGTAATTTATTTAGTTGACTTTGAAAGCAAATAATAAATAAATGTAACTTTACGGATCCGTGGACTAAATCGGATCATGGAGATGAAAAACTACACTCAAAGGAGAAAGAATAGACATGAAATACCAATTGATATATAGAATATATAAGCATCAGCGAATAGCCTACCAAGGAAGGATGATTTTTTAAAGAATTGGATCCTGAAAAAAGGTTGAAACTTGAAATAGTGATTGTAATCGTTAATATTTACTTTGGTATTATTACTATTCCTGAAAGTAGGTATAACCCTCACTATGCCCAAAGCGCTCATAAGAGGAAAGAATATAATAATAATAATAAATATATATAAAAAATGAAATATAACATATCACCTTCAATCTAAAAATTCATACTATTTATATATATATAAAGAGAATAGAAGATAGTAATAGTTGTAATATTATATATATATGAAATAAGATATATATAATATATATATAATAAATAATAATATATATAATAAATAAATTATAAAATGATAATATAGATAGAAAAAAGAGCCAAGAATATAAGTTATGGAAATATACAGGAGTAGTGATAGATGACTGGTACGCAATATAGATAGATAAATAAATATATAAATAATAACCTAAAAAACCCTATATAATAATAAGAGATACCTATATATATAATAATAATATATAATAAAATTAAAGAAGAGTAATAATGATAAAAATAATTATAGTATATTATATATATATATATATATTAATAGAGTACCAGCCTCCCGAAAAAGATAAACGAAACAATTTTTCTAAATGAGAGTAACATAAAAAAAAGAAAAAAAATAATAAGGACAAGCCTAGAACATATATGGAAAAAAATAACAAATTTACTTCGGAATTTTTAGACAAAGCCAAATAATTCAAAATCGAGTGAAGACTTAAAAAAAAAAAATTATCTTTATCTCTTAGAAATTATTTAATCTTTATAAAATACTTTAAATAATATTATATTAAATACACTGATTTCGCAAGTGCACGCCGCTGTGATTGACTGTGAATCTGAACTGAGCAAGATTTAGTTGACGAAGAAGCAAAGTTGACCAGAAGAGAATTACCATTTCTCTTATACGCACGTTTTGGGAGAAGAATGTTATTTTTACTTATTTAAGTTACTTTTATGATAGGGGGTTCGAGCTGTAACAGGAGGAATTACGAGTGCCACCCCCGTCGGTACCTAGACGAGACAGACACCAGAGGTAGCATAATAACCGAGAAAGCCGACTACTTATTGCCATCGAGTATCTTGTTGTTTTACCCTTAGAGACAGAGAGAGTGGTTGATATGTTGACTTTAGATTTTATAAGAGAAAATAAAAAATGTACTTTGAGTATAGACACTGTATGCGATAAGAGAAGAGAAAAAAAGAAACTTATCTCACATTTTGAAAAGTACAAGAGTTTCTACTTCTTCGAATTCTCATAAAAGCAAAAGTTAATAAGAATTAATCAATTATATAATAGTTTACCTAACAGTTTTTAAACTTTTAATCAAGGTAATTTATTATCAAAATTTCAATTTATTTTATAATTTTTTTTTTGAATTGAAAGACAATTATAATTAGTATGAAAAATGTACATCGAGAGCTTAATTAATAAAAATTTTTTTTATTTATTCAGATTTAACCTACTATAACGTTTACTGACGATATACTTTTCCATTTAGCTTATTTTCTGAATTATCTTACGAGAGTAGAGAGAAGATATAAGTAGAGAAGAGAGAAGATAAGAAAATTAAGCGCAACAAAACACTACAATAGCTAGAACATCGAGGTAAAAGGTAATGACAGTTGGAGTATATAAGCCGGGGAAATATGGTAAGGCGAGAAACGGGTGAGAAAAAAAAATATAATAATAAAAAAAATAATAAAAAAAAAAAAAAAAAAAATAAAAAAAATAAAAAAATAAAATGCACTAAAAAACTGATAATCAAAGCTACCAGAGAAAAAGAATCCTGAAAATGGTATTGAAATAAATTGTACCTTTCAAACGGAGAAAGGGGAAAAAAAAAAAAAAATGATAATAAAAAAGTTAAAATTAGAAAAATGGCGGGGTAGTTGGGGAGTGTGACGTATAGATCACCCTAGCCCGTAGACAGAGTAAAATATTATTATATATATAGATATGAATAATAAGAGATATATATAAATAAGATATATATATGAATATATATATTATAATATCTTCTTCTTCCTTTTCCCAGATTTATTTAGAGAAGTTGTATTTATTGAATTACCCAACTTTATGAATCAAAAAGAATTTATTATAGTGAAGAGAGATGAGATAACATTAGTAAATATCAGTATATTTGTTCTATATACATAATTTATATCCCCTCTCCAAACAATAAAAAAACCTACTGTATTAGATCGTTAGCTTAGAGAGCTTTGGACAAACAGAATCTCAACAGACGCGCACCGCAAGTCACTTCTACCTAGAGATCCCCGTACTGAGGAGTTATATTACACAGTTTCAGTGCGGGGACGGGCCAGACCCGAGGAGGGCGCCTTTTAGGAAACCCCTTTTTTTGATGACACTCCCAAAAGCGAGAACCCCAATAATAGCAGCGCGTCGAGTAAAACCAACGTGCCGCGAATCTCACCCCTCGGAGGGAAAAGAGGCCAACCCCGAGGTCCCCGGACCAAAGACCCGGACTCCGCCAGCGGGCGAGACCGGGGGAGGCGGAGGGAAAAAAAACAAAAAACCAAGGACGACAAAGTTTCCGAGGAGTAAAACCTAAATCCGGATTGGACAACAACTTTCGGTCCCTTTCTTTTCTATCGTAAAGATATTTGGCGACTGCGTATGACTTATTACATGAAACAAAAAGTAAGAGAGAAGTGAGTAGGTGGACAGTGGGGACAAGACAAAAAGCTAGCACGGCCCGAGTACGAGGGAGGTATGTTAAGCATAGAAAGTCGCGGATCTAGCATACATGGGCCACTGTTTCCGATATTCAGATATCTGAGGGGGGCAGTGTTGTCGCTGAGCCGATAGGTCGTGAGTGTCGTGGGCTCAAGGGGGGGAGGGTATCTCGACAGGCCGCCACAGAAAACAAAGAGGACATAAGCACAGAAACATGGTGAGAATGTTAAGGCCAATTTGCGGGAAAAGTAGGAAACAGATGCGGCCTGGAGGGGAAAAGGACGGCAGGGTCAGCTACGAGGGAACCCACGACGCCACGTAGGCGCAGTAGAACACCGAACCCGAAACGAACAACAGGCCAAGAAAGAATAATAAGGGGCTTTAACAACCACAAGGAAAGGCCCGGGGGGAGAAAAAAAAGGCAACATAAGAAGGCGTGAGAAAACTAAAAAATCCATCAAAATCGCGTTGATGAGACAGTAATGATATAGATGAGTACCCCGAGAACAAGAATAAAGGCCCGAAAAGTGCCCAAATCTTCTAATGTTACCGGACTCTCATAAGATGTATACTAGACCCGGAAGAGCGCAATTTCACCATATAATAGACCAAACGAAACATATTACCATAATCGAAGATCAAGATATCCTGCATATTTATTCAATTTGTAGACGATTTCCTACTCAGAGAGATAGAATAGAGAGGAAGAAGCCGTAAACAGAGAGAGAGAAGAGAGAAGATAACCTATAGAAAAACGCAGCAAGAGAGAGAAGATAACTCAGACTCAGCACTAAAGGAATTATGTTACGCATCATGAGACAAGGATCTGGGGGGCGTAATACTAGACGAATAAACCACGTAACCTTGAGCACGCGTTCAGCCGTCACAAGTCAAGAGTCACTCCCCAAAATAGCGGAGAGGGATGGTACGAGCCGCAGCCGAGGAGGGATGGACGAGCCCTAGGCGCGGAGAGGGCGGAAAAGTAATCACCCAGCCGCGGTAAGTCAAGGCTTGTACTCCCGTCGAATAGGGTTGTTGAGAGAAGAGAGAGAGACTTACACCATCTAAAGTTCGAGAGATAATTCTTTCATACGAGACGAACAGGACGGATAGACAAATAGTAAGAGAAAAAAGAGAATGAAAGAGAGAAGAAATAGACGTCGCCACGATTAAAAAGTCAGCAATACATATGTGGATGGTAATAGTTCATCGAAAAGAGAAAGATAGAAAGAAGAGAGATATAGAGAAAGAAAGAGAGAGAAGAAGAAACCGAGCTTTAACTGATAAGCAAATAGAGGATACTTACACGGGATTGGACACGAGTGCAGGAATTTATTCAAGCAAAGTAAGATACCTCCTTATGAAGGAAACAAGGTACTTTATGAAGAGTATATAAGAGATTTAGTAGAAGATAAGAATGTATAAAGAGGGGAAATGGAGATAAAGATACAGATACAGAAATAAAGATACAGATATAGAGAAAAAGATAGAGATGGAGAGATATAATTAAAGAAATAGAGATAAAGATAGAATATTAAGATAAAGATAGAGGCTTAGAATAAAGATTAAATTATTAGGATAGAAATAATGATAGAAATAGTAAGATATATGAGAATATTAAATTTAAAAGATATGAATAATATATATTAATAGATATGAGAGTAGAGAGAGATAAATAAATAGATAGTATAATATAATATATATATATTATATATATATATATAATATATGTAATATAATAATATATAATTATATATAATGTAATATATAATAAAATATAGATAGGGTAACGGCTTCATAGGTAGGAACGATAACCAACGAGATGATCCAGTAGGAACGACGTTAACAGGCGCCGTGACATAAAAAGAAAGATATGCACGTTATATGACGTGATTAATAAATTATTATTCCACAAAAGGTGTACCATAAGGGAATAGTAATAAAACGAAAAATAATATATTCAGATTTCTGTGTGTATAAATTCACGCAAAAAAGAAAAAAGAATATGAAGTGTAATAAACACGCCTAAACATAACTCTAAAATCTTCGTATTAGTTTCAAACATTTCTCTTCTACACAATTACAATACTCTTCCTATACGATGCCTTCTATATCTCAAAAGCCATTTAAAAGAAAACATTGCAACTTAAAACTTTACCTATATCTTCCACCATCACATCACACACAACACTAATCATCTATATACTCTAACCAATAATTTAAATATATTAATATAACTATCGATATAATATCCTTTCTATATTAAAATAACGATCGATATATCACTAACGATATATTCATGAATTCAAACAATACATTAACTCACAAATAATTTCCGTACACAAATATTGCATAGAAACATATTTGTAAACTTTATTTTTCAACACCATAAAAATATCAATTAAAATATCGATATAAAATATTGTTATAAAATATCGTTCATACCCATTCAAGAAAAACCTAAACGTAGATGTCATTATCGATTTATATAAAAGTTTATATTACAATTCATAAACTTAAATATTAACATGCTCACATATCGTGTGTTTAAAAGAATATATCGTACGATTTAAATAAAGAATATGAAATATTACGACCATTATACAAGCCCAAGTAATAATGGAATGGATTCTCGGAATATAGGAAACCATTTTAAGAATAAAAAAAAATTATATAAAATTAAATGTAACTTTAGCATCGGCTTTAAAATATAATTTACGAATTATAAATAGGATTTTAGGAATAATGAACGCACGCACTATATATCAGTAGTTAATTAGTTATACAATTTCCCTAATCTACAATTAAGGGCAGATGTTGTAAGTACTAGTAGAGCAGCACTCTTAGTAAGTCAGTGTTTTGGGGTGAGTTCACAATACAAAATAATTATAATACCGAGTTAGGTATATAGGGATTAAAGATATTATTATCCACACTTTTAATACTACTGATACTCATAAATTCTACAAATACTCTTATATCCTTTTTCGGAAATCTGCATTCAGAGTGATATTGAAAGCCACTATATGTAATACCTGTTTTAAGAGCTCTGAAGATTCGAATTACTATTCATACTAATAATAATAAATATAACTGTTAGTGATTTTAATCAGAAGACATCTGGCTCGTCAACATGCTTGCCTAATAATTAATTAGAGAATACGTGCTGCCCTTGTTACTGCACAAAGCAAAATACTCAGATGATATATTTTATGGAGTGGTGAGAATAAACTGTGACGATTCTCTTAGCAACCGAAGCACAAGTATATTTCTGAATATTTAAATTATAATTAAACTACCATTCATTCAAATATAATTAAATTTTATGTGTCCATTAAAGTATAACTATATTGTATCTACAGCGGACTCACATAATTAATATCTGATATTGCCTTACGTATGTGAATAATAACTTATTAGATAAATAAAAATTTATTTTATATTTCAGTTTAAACGATTTCTCATGATAATACATATCTAATATTAAACACCATAATTATTTATTAACATGGTGCTTGTTCAATAAATTAATCCTCCAATATTCCTATTATCAAATATATATTAATTAATAGAAAGGTTTTTACCACAGCACCTGGTCGGACACATAGACTACAAGACATGTATAAGTGAACAATTACGAGAACTGATAAAAATTTCTCACAACTAATTACGTCACTCGATTAAAGTGTATAATAATATATGATAAAATAATGAGATTATAATTATAATGACTGTGATAATAATGATATATTAAAATGTAAATTTAGTTTTATTATAAATAAAACATCATATATCGTAATACATAGTTTTATTAACACAAAATATTTAATGTTTAATATTAAAAAAGAATAACTCTCACTTTGATGTTTTTTTAATTCTTCACTTATCAAGTCATATTATAAAATACTAAATAAAATATAAAAATTAATGAAATAAATATAAAATAAAAAGTAATTATAAAACAAAATAAAATAAATATAATATAAAGATAAAACTAATATGTTATTAATATAAATATTAATGAGAATATAATTATTATAAAGACTAAGTAAAGTTTATATTATAAAAGTGAAATTAATAAAGCTAGAAAATAGATTAATTAAGCAGTAAAGTACTAAGTAAAACAAAGCATAATACTTAAATCTTCTCCTTTAGGTCTGTTAGATAACCCTAAACACATATATTTCTATCTAGTGATTTGAGGCATGAATATGTAACTGTGGATGTATGATTAGAGTTAGTGTATTGCTAATAAGTATGAGTAGTTTAAAGAATTTGCGTTAATGATAAAAAATGAGCAGACAAGGTTAAAAGATGACCATAGTAAAGTCTCCGTCATTGCTAACGCGATTAAAAGAGAGTCCGTTAAAATATAGCAGAGAGTTATTAATAAGAGCATGAGTAAAAGGTCAGTAAATAATAAAAGCATACTAATTACTATATATTAGCCTCATATATTAGGTTGTTCAGGTAAATTAAACCCCATATCTATTTGTATTTATACTGAAATATCATGTCTATTAAGGTATGTAAGATATATATGTTTTTAATAAATTTCGTCCTTAAAAATGATGCTATGATAAATGATGACTTATACGTCAAGTGGGAATTGTAAAAAAGTGAAATAATCTTATTGATAGTTTATAATTTGAACACTAAATAATTTTTTTCCGTTCAACTATATATTATCGGAGAATTTTTAGGCGCCTAAACTGCTCAGGGCTCGAGCCGACTGTATAATAGGGCGGTATCAGCTGTGGATTAATGGCGCATGCGGGGCACTGCGGAGACGGCGGTTAACGTTTTACGCAATTACTTGCTAGTGAAATATTAGAGTGAGACCTAGGCGTGGACGACTCTGCGGCGCTGGGTTGCGAAGGAATCCCATGAAACAGACGAGATGCTCCTGCCAGCAGCTGTCACCAGTCTGAGACCTGTAAACCGGTAAAATATTGCGCCCTTAAACTAAGGCGCTAATGCACGAGACGGCGGTCGGTTCGCGAGCGGTGTGGCGGCTGACGTTGCGGACGCCGTGAGCTCATTTGTGATAGCGTTGCAATATGTCGTATTGAGAGATCAAATAACCTCTCTGATAGCTCATTTGTGTTGCTCTTATAATATGCTGGAACTCTGTTTAGGACAAATTTCTAACTACATTTTCAATAATTACGTGTATTAATAATCAGATGTTTAAGAAGAGAACAGGAGCTCCACCCAATAATTGGGCTTACGGTCAATTAGTAACCTCAAGAGTTTTCACCAAAGCACTCTCTAAACGTAGAATTCATGTTAATAATAAACCACTCGAACATACATAATCCGGAGTAATTCTTTATCACGTCCGTTACATTCTTCATTATAACGTTGACCCCCTCATTTAGGGCTATTCTAGGCCTCCGGGGAAGGCTAACGAAAGCGCTTTTAAAATAAGTGGCAGCTCGTTTGGCACTATAGTGACAGAACACTCACACTTGGCACTATGCTGTTCAACTCGCCACACATTGGTCAAAACCTATACATGCTTTGTGCACTATTGTCCTCTACACACAGCACTCTTGCGTCACTGTGTCTCATATTTTCGGGGGGGGCTTCACTTATCTTTGTCTCGACTTGTCATGTGAGTGAGTTTCCTTTGGCACTTCCTCACTCAGTAATTTTCTGGGCACATCTCTTCCTAACTTCAAAACCCACTCGTGGGTGTGTGACATTTCTCTCGACTCATCAAACTTCAACAAATGAATTCTTATTTTTCACACAACACAAATAAAATATAGGACACATATCAAACTTTCGAACTAGATTATACTTCTTAGGGACTATTGTGGAGAAGCGCCATCGGAAAAGCCTCCATCAATAAGTAGCGTGGGTCATAAATTGACCCATGGTATCACTGGCCAAAGGTCAAAGGCGAATATCATGGTCAAACAAAGGTTAGACAAAAAAGGGCTAGATCCCTAAAAGGAGCCAATAAAATTAAACCTGTGGGTACAAAATTGGAGTGACCCACGGAAGAACAAGGGTTGGTCGTGTGTTTGTACGTGTCGTATAGTGTACAATGTAATGGTTCAGATAGTATTCTTATTTGTGGATTGGTGTACGTGTCATAGTGAATTGTGTAGTTTATTTTGAGTGTGAGTGTGTGTCGGGGTCGTTGGGCTAGTGCGGGTTGTGTTGGTGTGTCTGCTGTATGAGTGTGTGTGGTGTGTTGTATGTGCTCGTAACACAAGGATAGCATTCATACATACGTTAAGTTTGGGAACGAACTAATGTGACGGTGGCGACGAGTGGCCAGAAATATGGCGTGGAGCGCACACAAAAAGTTGACCATGGTATATGGCACAAGCCGAGAGGCCTAAATATCATGGTCAAACGGTTTTAAGAACATCAAAAGAGGGCTTAAGCCCCTAAAAAGGAAAGGACAAAAATTACCGATAAAGAGCTAGGGTAACATTCGAGACCATGAAAACAGGGACAAGATAATTAATGAAGGTGGGTAAAAATTGAGCCCATGGTAATGTTCAGTTCACTTTGGTTAGCAAAAGAGGGATGGAACAGAAAAGGTTAAGACATGCAAAAAAATAGGCCTAAGCCTCCCTGATGATAAGATTCAAAAATTTACAGTGTGGTGCAAAAATCGGTGACACATGTGTCGATAAAATTAGGTGAGTGCGGTAAATAGGACGGGAGTGCATACGATACAACGGTTGCTTAACGTCACAGAAGCGTGTGGACGCAGATCCCTTACTTCAGAAGGAGTTGCACAAAAATTTAGGCCTGACGATAAAGTTGGCGGTTGCCGAAAACATTAGGGTTGCAACATATTACCCTGGTGGGGAATGCAATTATCATGACACATCGGTAAATAGTATCCAGGGTATCTGTGTCGAGAAAAACGGAGTCAATGGCATATAAAAGAGTTGAAGAGCTGAAACACGTGGTCAAGGGACGAGTGTAAAAATTTTCGAAGTGGTCTTTAAGTAACACGAATGTTAACCGGTTGTCGGAGAAAGAAGATCTCGTCAAAAAAGGTCGCGTCGTCGGCTATGTTTCCTAGTCGCAAATATGGAACCTCTACTACTCAGTTATAACATATGAGCAAAATAGGTTACAGAGAGCAATAGCAAAAAATACTATATATGACTAGTAGTGGCAACATCGGTAATATATATATAGCAATGATAAACTAGTCTATAATATATAATAATTAATATTCCTGATACATAAATTACTGCTATTAATTGAATGTCTTGATCAAATGTCTTTTCATAAGAGTCACATCGAAAATAGCTATTGAATTTCAGAAGGAAAAGTTTTTCTTATGTACAGTAGATTTTCATATATTACTAGTAATAATATACATAATAATTATTAAGACTTTTTATCTGCATTCTTCAATTTAGTATGATTGTTGAAGAATTATATCTTGAGTCAAGCTGATTAAAATAAGAGACTACATTCAAATGGTCCCATTACTTTCAAATATTTTTAAATTTATATAATTAGGATTAAATTACTTTAATTGTTGATATAAAATGTAGAATATGTTTATGTGTGTACAGTTTGATTATTTATATCACTATTTATTATATCTAGCGGATTCTACAATAATACCGCAATTACAATCCATAGGATTTCAATATTTGCTCATTATCAATAATGAGACGTTTTTTATGAAATATTCTAAACGATAACTTTAATTACTATATTCTAATGTATATACTGGAACAAATGTAAGTCTAATTACTATAAATTAGTACACTCTAAATTTATTATTAAGGTTATAGGTAAAATAATACAACAGTCATAGATAAATCAAGTTTGACACTATATTATAATTAAGTTAATTATATCTTCATTAAAATAAATTATTATTCTATTATAAATTATGTTTTATTAAAAAAAAAAGCTAATTTAATTTAATAAATATATAGCTCGAAAAATAGCGGGGGACATAGTTTATATATGTATATAATATTTCTTATATATTCCCGTTATTCTTTAGATCTATTAAATTTGTTATTGAAATATTGAAAATAATAATATCATATAATGATACGATTATATTAATTACTTATAGTTAATCTAATATTATTGAGTAGAAATATTCGATTAATACCGTCAAAGTTTAAATATCATAGTATTATATTATATAATAAATAAATGTTATTAACCTATCTTAATTAGATATGAATAAAACTATTAAATTAGTTTTAAAATAAATTAATAATAATATAAATTAAATACTACTTAAATTAATATATATATATATTATTATATTGTTTTTTATTTTATTATATTAAAATTATCTCAATTTGTCACCGTATTATTATATGACCATTATATTACTTATTAATATTTCATCTGAGTTTATTATGATATAGATTTTTTAAGTTCATAATATATATTTTATAATTATATAATATATATTTTTGATATTAAATTATTTAATAATAATATTAAATATAATAATATACTATATATTATTATATTATATAAATTATATAAAACATATATATTATATTAATATATATATATAGATATAATATAATATATTAATATACTAATATATATATATCTATTATATATTAATATATATATAATTAATTATAATAAATATAATTATATATATATTACTATAATAAATTTATTATAATGGTACATATATATATAATATATGAGAGTAAATAGACTATATATATATCTATATATATATATATATATATATATATATAATATATATATATATATATATAATATATAATATTATATTTAATATGATTTTTATAAAATTATAATAATTATATAGTTGTTAAGGGTATTAATTAGTTAAATTATTACCTTTCATTATTTATTTCATTAATAAATATTGGATTATCTAATATATGATATTACTGAACCAAATCAAATTATAGGAGTGGACTGTGTAAGCCCAGGAGTCTAATAGAATGTTCTACAACTCCCCAAACTAAGTTTAATCATTTTTAAATACTACGAATATATTATCAGTAGATTCCCTGGACCATTTAAGATTAGAACATGAGACGATTCACGGGAAATATTCTGGCTAGTCGCCTATAAAAAATCTTGACTCAAAAGCAATGATATAAAATTACTATGTTAAATAACGGCAAGCGGTACATGATGACTCGTATATAGTATAATAGTAGGTTACAGTAAGGCCATCATATGATTATATACAGATTATAATTATTAAATATATTTAAAATCTTTGATAACATTACGATCGGAGGATATCTAATAATTAGAGCCTAATAGGGTGTTATGCAAGTTACTTGGTGAGTCCTACTTACTCATAATAATATAAGGTATCATAGTTAATTATATTTATATATATTATATAATTATATTATTTAGGTTTATGATATATTAATATATAATATTATATATATAATTAAAGAACATTATATAATGTAACGATATAAATATAACTTAAATATATAATATAATATTAATAAATAATAAAAAAAACTTATACGGAACGTATACCCATATCGAATCATATATTAGTTTAAAGCTCATATATAATATAAAATATTCACTCACCCTTTAGGAATTATAAAAATTACCTCGTTATTTCCATTTCAACTCCAAATGGGCTAAAGTCTATGTCAATTACTTTTAATTATTATTAATATTTATAATATTTTCATAAATTTATATTATCTGAGAGTATCTTATCTCCACATTCATACACCTTTCTAATTGCTAGTACTCATAATGTACGTCACTTGCTTACACTCAGCGATTCTTTTATACATGCTTTTAGATACGACAATTTAGCCAAATGATTTTCATTTATAGGTTCAATTTCCTTCCCAATGACAGAATCTATTTCATCTTGAAGACATCGATGAGCTTTCTGTGATTATCTTGAGATTATTCTAAAACTATTATTATATATATAAATCTATTCTAAAAAATTTGCAGTTATAGTTTACAAAAGAACTATATATAGATACACGCCAAAACTAAATATAATTAATCAATTTCATCGAGAATTTAAGTAGATAATAAGTTACTATAAATAAATAAAATTAAGATAAATAATAAAGTTATGAATATATGAAAAAGGAGATATAAATAAAACAATGGAATAAAAACTATTGAATATTACACTAATTCAACACACCACACACACATAACACACACACTACCTACAAATACTTATATAACTATACACTCACTAAGTACACATCACATAACACAGCAAATATACTTAGAAGTATTATGTACACCATATATCATAATGTACGTAAAGTGATATATAGTGTGTTAGAGAAAATAAATAGGTGTAGGAGTAAGATAAATATGTATTCAAATTTTGTTAAGTATTAATTTATTAAAGTTTGTATTCTAATGAGTTTATAGAGTAATGACTCAATACTTCATAAAATCATAATGAGATTCTTATTTAATATTTATAATATATTTGACATATATATATATAATAAATTTATGTTTTTATAATATAAATAATAAATAATTACATAAAAATTAAATTATATTAATATTAAAAATAAAATATTTATCGAAAACTTAAATACCTGGTTATGGGAGTAATTTTTTTACTCTTTTAATATTGTCTACTTAGATTAGAATATCCTATAAATTAGAAATATCCTATAGTAACAACTTCCACAATCAAATTATCATATCTCTTTTATTAATCTACTAATTTTCTATCATATACATTTTTATCCATATAGTTTTAAATTTGATTAATATCATTAATATTACTTTAGTGGATACTCCAACTAATCCAATGAGACGTATTATATGATAGATAGCTTTGATTTATATTAGCACATGGATTCTTGATATTTAATTTATTATAATATTAATAAAAGTATTATATTATAAATATAATTAATTATGAGTAACCAAATCTTTAGTCATCTGGAGAATAGCACACGTACAGTCTCGGGAACTCAACTTCTTTCTCTTTATGCAATATATTAAGTTATGCTACTCGACTCGCTTATTGTATAATAATTGGAAAAAACCTAACAAAATTATTTACGACATAGATAGATATTATATCACAATTACTGTCTATTAGTCGCTTATAATTATTTATATTAAGCGTATAGACATTTGTGTATATTATCTCTACTAAAATTAGTTTTTCTTGTTACATTGGAGTAAAATATTTTATATCTAACTCTGACTCTATCGACGATACTATTAGCTGTATTATGACTCCAGAGTTGTTCATTTATCTGAGGAGTGAGAGTGGAGTGGAGATTACTAGCTCTAATAGTATTAGTACAAGGTATATATATATTTTTATAGTATATAATGTGTATATCTTAATAGTATGATTCTTAATATAGGAATAGTCTCATTCCTATATCTATTCCTAAATCTAGCACTAAATCACATCCCATCAAAAAAAAATAATTAAATAAAAATAAAAAAAAAAAAAATTATCTTGAAAGACTTATTATCGTATTAGAATTAACAAATATCAAACGAGAAATACCCTAATTGTTGAAGTAAACTCTTACTTTTACACCTCTGATTTGTGATATTTCTTTTGTCACAATATAAGTAATTAACTATTATAGCAGGTTTCTGGTTACAGTACATTATCACTTATATCGCATTAGATCAGTCATTTATAAATTTTCATCCATCTCTATCAGCTAGACCGCAACACTTAGGTTATAACATGCAAAAGGGGCTTTACGTTTTCATCCTATCATTGGGCGTGAGTCCGGAGCTTTATGGGCATTACTTATTTTATTAAAATTATTATTTAAAATATTCTTCATTTTCAGATAGTCATTCTCATTCCATATAATATATATTAATTATATTGGGCTTGTCTGACTATTTACCTATCTATATATATACTAGAATATATATTGAAATAAAAATTAAACAAATAATAACACTTATTAATCTCTTGCTGACATGAAACATCATAAAGGTCTAATTAATATATATAATTATACATATATTATATTATTAATTGTTAAGAATTATAATTACCTTGAAATTTGATATTATACGAGTAAAATACAATATCTTATTTATTATATACGACACTATACATGTTTCATAGTATAAAATTTTTCATAGCAACGGTTTCCTCATCAAGCGAGGAAGAAAAAACCCCTAATTTGGCTCTGGTTATAGGTGTAAATTAGGTTAGTGTATAAAGGATATTATGATATTTATAGGTAAGTATATTTCTTCATATAGGCCTATGGTTAATGTCTGTCTAAGTAGCAATATAGAGATTCGCCGAGTGGTTAAACGCTCGGTATCTGATTTGTGTTCATGAGTATATACTAAGTTGTATATATAGGTAGCGGTTATTAAAAATTTGGTTGTTCAACTCACTTTATACTCATTATTTTATGCTCTTTATCATTAATATTTATCGCCATTATTTTATTATTATTATACTGGATTACTAATATCTACTATCATTCGAATAATATTGAGTTAATTAAATATATATTTATGGGAATGTCACTGCTTGGGTACATTGTCTTTCATCCTATGAGGTTTGTATTAATATATTTTATTTTTAAATAATATTAAGTATATCTAAATTTTATACACTTTATTATTATATCATGGAATGTCAAGGTTTTCTTTTTAATTTCTAAGAATTGATCTATGAAATTAGTTCTTTATGATAGTATATTTAATATATGCAATGGAGTATTTATATATTGTTAGCTGTACTCTTGTATACTATGATGACTTCAAAGTGTAACAATGTTAAGATTTCTATCTATTACAGACTTAATCCTCAAGTTTATCATTAACATATATAAATACCTTTTTTATATTTTGCGCATGCTTATCAACTCACTTTATCATTTATCTTATATTCTTAATAGGACCAAACTTTGTTATTAATTAGCATAACTGAATTAGCATAATTAACTTAAAGTTCCCTACTTAACACAGTAAAGTAACTAACATTTACTTTATTATTATTCGATACTTTAACACAAAATACATATCTTTAATTTTATTTAAGTCTTCATAAAAGGCATTTGAATATAATATACTTATTGGACTATAATATTATAACTAATTACAATTCGCGGTATTTTTATAGTACAATTTATTCTAACGCACTATTAACATATTGTAATATTTTAATTAAAAATATTATCATATAACCTATTATCTAATCTATTTTATTAATTTAACAATTAATTATTTGCGCTAATATATTAAAACCTCGTGCTGGGTTATATTAAACACATCATATATGTCTATACTCTATACAAGGTGATTCTAGAACTATAGCATATTTATGCTTTTTGACTGAAAAACATTAAATAACCGTTACGCTCAGGATCATATATCTATTATAACCTTTATTTATACACAAGTTAAGATTATAACACTGTTATCATTTATTAAACCTTAATTAGATTCCTTACTACCATTAAGTTTACATTTAATAAAGTAACTCACATATATCCATATTTCAATATCTATACTCGTCTTTAAACAATAATAATTTTAGCACTTTGTCAGCATATTTTTATATTTTTATTTATTAATTCATCTAATATTTAGTATTTAAAATGTATTATAATTTTTTAACTATTAAACTATATACAATTCATAACTTATTTTAATACAAAATTATGGATAACCGCACATTATATTATTACCCTTATATACTACATATACATCCTATATATATATATAAATACAACAATATTGTATCATTACACAAGTTTATCTACATAATAATTAAATAAAGCTAACATTATCATAAAGAATAATGATATAATGTATACATAACAAATCATTTAAGCTAATAACTTACGAAAGAAATAATATGAATCACACTTAATTTAAATATCTAGGTATAAAGTGTATAACTAACTATTTCTTACATACTAAAACGTAACCTATTCACTATACTGGTAAGTTAATAGTAAAGGATTCGGGCCAGTTTAGAATAGCACAAACGCGCCATGCTTTTTTTCAAGCATTATCTGCTTTGACTCATATTTAGAGTCAACGAGGAGAGACTGAATAATGTCAAGCAGCACTCAATTTGATACAAATAGTTATTAATCAGGAAATGTAAATTTGTTAATAAATAAGCGAAATTGAGAGAGGAAAAATATTCTCTTATATATATTTACAATTAAAACAAGCAAGTATTTAACCAAACTCCGTACCGTATTCATATTTTCTTACATAATGGTAATTTCCACAATTCGCCTTATAATATATACCCATACTAGAATTAAATTACTAACTATACAACAAGTTTTATATTAACATATTAAAAATTATATAAAAGCTAACATATCAAAACTAGTATGGATAACGTTATAAATTAGTAATTCAATATGAAATAGAATAACTACACTAACTACTACACCATATCATATTACTATATATAATAATATATATATATATATTATATAGTTATAAGAAGAAGATAACATAATGCAGCTTTACATAAATGTACTAATATCACTGATAATAAAATATTATTGCAAGTGGATAAAACACATAATAGGCTATAAGCGAGCATTCAACCGTTCCACGTAACCTATTCAAATTTTTGTTTCAACATTTTATTCCTAATTCTTATTTTTTATTTATGAGTTTTCTAAATTTTTTTAGATGTTTTTTATTTTAAATATATATATATATGGTTTATTAAAAAAAATAATTTATTTCAATAACTTTACTTAAACTTAAATTATCCATTAACAGACATCCAACGAATAATTTGGCAACTCTACAAAGTCCTCAACTAGTATCTTAACAAGTAAAGCTAAACTAAAAGGGCGATAAACAGGGTAACTTGAAAGCTCTCACGAGGGCTACGAATAAAACGTGCTTCGGATTGAAAAAAGATTAAACAACTTATAACCAGGAAAGTAAATCGCTAAACATAGCTATCTAAACCTGAACTAAGTAAATCATTGTAACCAATAAACTAACAGTACCTTGATCGCAAGATAAATATCTGCTAACATTACAATGAACATTGATTGGTCTTATAAACTTCTGTAGTCTCGAGTACCACCTAACGCTATATCAATCTATTCAACAACTTTTTCTAAAAAGACATATTCTTTAATATATTCTCGTTTTTTAAATGCGTAAAAATACAAAAATCTAAAAAAAAATATCCTGTTGGTGCCGCATGCATTCTGCTCATTAACATATAATTCAAACTACGAATGAAATTAAATCTTATAATAAATAAATTACTTATATTATATAATATATATATACCTTACTTAATAAAGGAAATTTACATAGTATAATTATATATATATAATTATATTATACCTTTTATCCCAAATAATTTTAAATAATTATTGCACTTAACATATAACAATAGTTTTTCAACTATGAAAAGTTATGACATAATTAATAATATATCATACTATGAACTAAGAATATATATATATATTTATCATAATGTATTTATTATAATGGATAATCACATAATCTTAACTAAAATCTTTAAACCTACATTGAAGACACACATTTGGTGATTGTATACCATATGTCAAGGAAATATAAAGAAAAATTTTTACGTACGGTAAATATTAACGTTCCCCAGATGTTTGAAGATTATAAACATAATTGTAGGGACAGAATATTCTAATTTTCACCACGGTTTATTAAAGATTGTTAAAAAGTTTAGAATCAATCTATATTATCTCTATTTATGGTGTGTGTGCCTAGACTGGCTAATTTTTACTTAATTTCTGTTAAAATTTAATCATTCTACTTGTATCATCTGGCTTAATTTTCTGTTGCGTCCGTGCACTAAGTACAACAAGATGGCGCTGTTTGTTTCTTCTTTCTAGTCATAACGTAATTAGCAGGATATTTTTACTAAGATAAACTTATCCAATAAATGATATTCATTACCTACACTCTAACTATCAGACACCAACAAACTAAAATAAATGCTGAATCCTTTGAACTATAAAAACTAACATACCTAACATTATCAAGCCATATATGTATTTATATAACTTATATATAAAGTTTTATATATTTTCATTTTCATTACAAAGTTATAACTTCTTGAATCGTTTATAAAAATCTAAACTATTTGTTGAAAGGAACATAAAGTCTATACTTGAACATTAAGAACTATACATAATGTAAATAACTAAACAAAACAATATATCATTATTATTATATAGTAAATATTTACCTATTATAAACATTTTAAATATAAAGAGATTATAAGCACATGATATTATTATCAAAGTATTTAATGTTTAACAATCATTTTATTAATACAGTAAAATAATAATCAATAATCAATTAGTATAATTTATGATCTATATACTATATATACTATATTACTAAAACACTATATATATAAAAATCTAATATAAACAGGAACCTCTGAGCTTCACCCCTACACATACCTTTATAGTATATATATATAGTCGTAGGGTAGTGTTAGTCGGTTAGCTTAGATTATATTTCTATGCTACCTATCCTCACCAAATCTACTACCTATTATATATATATACGTATTTTGGGAGTGAAATTACTTTAACCTTCATATAATCCATACTATTATACTATCACACATACTAATACCTATTTAACCTAATATTATATTTTATATATCACGTTTATATATTATATATAAGATATAATATATATTATATATATAAATATTATATATATATATAATTAAATACCATAATTTTTCCTTAGTTACATAAATATTATTAATATATATATAAAACAAAGGTTATAGCAGCTGCCAAAGAAAAAAGGTTTTGTTCTATATACTGTATTAGTTGTTAACACATTTCCCATATTAAATATATATTATATATATATATATATATATATATATATATAATAAATATATATATATATATATATTATTAATTATATATAATTATATTATTACTTTAGTATATTTATAGATATAATGAATATATAAATATTTATAATATATATATAATTATATTATATAAATATTAATAATACATATAACTTTTTAGGAGAAATAACTAAAAATTATTTGGAACACTATCATTCCCACACTTATTTTCCATTATAAACATTATGTTAAATTATTTCACATTATTCAATCCATATATTATATATATTAGTTAAATATTATAATTAAATTTATAATTATAATTTAATATTTAGATATATAATAATAGTAGATAAGTAATAATATATATAAATAGTTAATCACATGTTTTGTTACAGTTACGCCCAC
>JABUQX010126722.1:17500-22241 GCA_015478945.1 Trachelipus rathkii | reverse complement strand
ACAAATCGTTCTGTATAAGTAATATATTATATATTAATTATATATATATATATATATATATATTAATATAAATATAATATAATATTATTATATATATATATAATATAAATATTATATATTTATATAATATATATATATTATATATTATATATATAATATAATATATATAGATATATATATGATATATATATATATTATTATATATTATATAATATTTATAAATATATATATATATATATATATATATATATATATATAAAGTGAAGGACCAAATATAATTTACTAAGAATAAAATGGGGCAATAAATTAATATAAATTTCGTAAATCTCTTACCTGATGTTTAAACTTCAATCGCCAGGCATGATAGTGAACAAAGTCCGAGATAACATCTTCATTTTTATGTTCAATAATTTCATGTATGTGGAGGAGGGCAAGTCCGTCCAGTAAGTCTTCATCCTCCAATAGCATTCTCAAATAGGTTTGCAAAGTATAATGTTTGTGAAAAAAACCTTCTTCTACTGAAGGAGTTAGACACTGGTAAAATTTCCAGTATGTGCAACAAGATGTAAATATCTGTAAATTGTGACCGAACAAGAAACTATTCGATCTATTGCGTTTTTGGACTACTAGTGCTGTGAGCCATTTCAACTACATAATTCCTATTCATTACTTTCACTAAAATCCTCAATGGACTTTCGAGATCTTCTTTGTTAAAATGTTACATTTTTTATCTTGCTCATGATGTACATTAACACCTGTCGTATACAAATCTGCCAAGAAAAGAGTAAATTTTTGATGATTTAAGAAACTCTTCCTAATGCTGATCGATTAACATCATCCAAAAATGGTATAAAAATGGAATGTACCGATAATAAGTCTGTGGCTCAGAAGTAGGAATGTTGTTGGGTCTGTAAGTTTTAAATTTGTTAATTCTTGGTACAGCAATTCAATAACCCAGCTCATATTCAGATGCGCTTACACATTCTTCAAAAAATATGCATGAAATTCAAATGTTGCATTTTCTCTGATGGCTTCAAGTTTAGTTTAATTAGATTCACTTCATTATATGGACCCACCAAATCAATAACATGTGTCTGCCAATGTATTTAAAGATTGTAAGGTAAACTTAATAGTCGTTAAAACAAAAAAAGGAAAACCATAAAAGAGACTATTAAAACATTATTTAGAATTAAGGTAGCTTTTTTTTGGACTGATCTCCAACTTCACATTTACCTTGTTCTAAAGTCTTTATCGGGTACCAATCTCTTTAAACTATAAAAAACTCGATTCATTTCCGTTGGCTCCAGCGAGTTTCTCAAACTTTAATTTAATCATAACTTCGTGCAGAACTCTTAAGCACTCAAGATTTAATTCACCAGCAGATGGTACACCACGAGCACTATAGCAAGAAAAAAAATTTATATGCTTTGTATTATTAAAATTGCAACTTCGAATATTTTGAACTTTAGAAACGTCTGTGAAGGCATAAATTTAAGCAATGCAAAAAGCAGTGAGTATAAAATAGCTTTGTGACATTTTTCATTATATTACTCTCTGAGCACCCCTGAACTCACCACTCATTCTGCTCAACCATTCATACCCCTTCCTCTTAGATTATTAGTTAGTACTTTTTCTTCAAATTAATTTTGCAGACTTATCCCGTCAAAACATTTACTGAGACGAAAGACAAAAAATTCTTTGCGTAGAGATATCAATAAAACGTAACACATCCAAACGAAAATTTCCTTCTGGAACATATCGCGTCCTTCTCATCGGCTAAGACAGTAAAAGAATTTACTTTTATTTATATTTTGCACAATTTTATACCAAATGGAATGAGATGCGCAAATGACTGAATTAGGCATTTTGGACTGTGGAACATGCTTCTTTGCACTAGTTTAAATGTTCTGAAGACGTGGTCTCCAGTATTAGACGATATTTTAAAAGGGACTCCAAAAAAATTTGCATCGTTTTCCACAGTCAAAGAGGTTCGATCGAACCGTGAGTCATGATGTCCACCTAACGATATATTTTGTTTACCACAAACGAAATTGTTTCAACAATGAATTTACCGCTTTTTACGTGTCTTTTGACCTCCCTTCCTTCTGTCTGTCAATCTGTCTATGTCGATGCTTCTGATCGTCTTCTTCCTTGCTACAGCCTCGCCGTTTTTTACACCCAATTCCTTTTCCTCACTTCAATTCTGCGAATATTAGTGTAGCCTGGTGTTTTTTTTGAAATTCACCTACCATCTAGTTCCTTTTTCTTTAGTTTGAATGCGTTCTCGAGAAAAAACACCCAATTCTCTGGTGTTTTCCTTTACCTCTTTCTTTTGTTTCCAAAAACAATACACAATGTGAGCAATAAACCCCAACGTTTTAAGCAGAGTAAGCTAACCACTTGATATCATCAAGCCACTTCTTTGAAATATATATCCCAACCTTTGCCTCGCTGAGCAGGAATATATATTTTGAATCTTGTTTCCAGAGATATTTTATAATATTTTGAATATATTGCTAAATACCCTACCTATGAAATTGCCAATGTCGCTTGAGTATGAACAACCTTCTGTATTCGCCTCGTTTCCCCTGACTTATAGACGCTGAATTGTGAAGACAAAACATCACCAGTCTATCTTGAGATTTTTCAGGCTGCTATCGCAGCTTACAGAAGTTTCCAGAGGAAAACTGATTCTTCGAGTCCGACAACCTCACTCTTAATAACAGAAATCTTTATTACTATATTGCTTACTTTTTGGGGAAAAGTCCCTATCACTGCTCTTCTATTCATATACTTTTTTAAAAGACAACAACAAAGAACCAAAAAATGTTAAACACAAAGTTAAAAAAAACTATAACTATTCACTAGCAAATTGATATTATACCCTTAAAACAACAGATCGATAGCTTTACACTGGCACCACAATGTTATCTCATTAGTAAGTAATGCTGAGAGAAAAGAAATTAAGAACACATCCTCTCATATTAATATATATATATATATATTATATATAATATATATACTATATATATAACTATATATATATATATATATATATATTAATATATATATATAATATATATATATAAAATATATAATATATATATATATATATAGTAAAAAATTACTTTCCTTTCTCCTGTAAAAACTTCCCAAAAGGACTTACGAGATTTGTTCCTAACAGCGAACGAAATATAAAAATTAAATTTAACCTCTGATCACTTTATATATTTAACTTGCATATGATACTTAAATTTTTAGTGTATAAAAAATTTCGGAGGGCCATGCCCCCTGGCCCCCCCTGATACCGCCACTGTATATATACTATATCATATATATATAAATATATATATATATATATAATAATATATATATACATATATAATATATTATATATATATTATATATATATATATACTATATATATATATATATTATAAATAACGGAAAGATTTGGAAACATCTGTTCAATTCTTCTAATTTTATCTCTTATCGCCAATATGGATTTTGTAAGGAGTGTTCTAGTGGTGATATTCTTTGTTTTCGGGTGAAACTTGTTTGGAGCTCGACACTACGAGCATTCGATTGAGTCTGGCACAAAGATTCTGATTTCAATACTTCCTCTTACGTGTCATCCTTTTTCTGATTATCCTTCCGGTCGTTCAGATAGCAGTCTGCTGTAGAAGGCCACTGTTCATCAGTTAAAATCCTATAAATGTGGAATTTCCACAAAGGGTTCGTGATCTTATTCCTGAACTCTTATTTACTTTCATTAAACATTCTTCCTATAGTTCATCACCGTATCCACTCCTATGCTTTGGAACGTGGAATGTCTAGTGGTTAGGCGACCGGTACTGTAACTCAGCGCGACGCTGGAGTGCCAGTTTTGAATGAATCCCGCTGATGGAGAGTAAAATCTTCTGACTCATTCAGTTCAAATTATTTTTATCTCTCAGGTTTGAAAAACGTCCCAACAGAACACCAATTGGCTCAAGCTAGGGAGGCAGTCTTGGAGCAACTAACTTTTGATCTTTTTCGAATTTCTAATTAAGGCAAGGAGAAGATAGTTGTTTTCCATTCCTCAAACTCAGTTCCTTGATTTTTCTACTCGGCAAAAATCTTCCCACAACTCAAATTTCGTATGTCTTAATGTGTTTGATGTTTTTTTTTCTCGTCATCTTTCTTAAAAGTCAATATTACATTCTTCTTTCTAAGCAAGACTTCTAAGAGGTTAGTGTTCTGAGGGTGCCTTTAAGAATTCTTCATATCACCCAGTTGCTGCTCTTATGGGGTGTCGTCGCCCCTGTATCGAGTATGACAATCGCACATCTAATGATTCCAGTCACACGTTCATCTCCAGAAAAAGTATGAGTCTATGGTTTTTCGTTCTTTTATCAACCCTCCTACTCTCACTAACCTCTCTCTCCGAGTCTATTCAATCGTCTATTTGTTTAGTACTCTATACTATGTATTACAAACGGACACCTGCATTCTGACTCTTCAGTTGTCAACCTCCATTGAGAAGGACTAGTTTGACCACTCCATTCTTCACACCCTCAGTTTTCCTTTGTCCAACTCTCTCTGTTCCTCAGAGTTAAACTTACCTTTATTCCACTGTTAAAGTGCTGGAACACACATTCTCCGTCTCGTATTTTCACATCCACTTTCGACATGTACACTTTTCAAGCGCCGTGAATCGGCATGTCTGTCTGTATGATTATTGTGGAGGTCATTAAATTTA
>JABUQX010126722.1:0-15000 GCA_015478945.1 Trachelipus rathkii | reverse complement strand
TCCAAAACACAAATAGTGGTGTCAAATAAAAATAAATGAGCAGATCAAAATCAAATTAATATCTACATGGTATAATTTACAACCATTAATGCAAAAAATACAACAGATATTGAAAATGACCGCATTTTGCTCTAACACAAGCCTTAGGTCTTCAATCGTCAATTGCTGTTAGCATTACCTCCATCGGAAGGTTCTTCATCATCCTCTTTAGAGTTCGCTTTAGAAAAATAATATCTGGGTGTCATTTTGCTTGAGCAGACCATACGCTCTAAAACTGCTCATAATTTGTAATTCCAAGGATTAAGATCAGGGCTGCAAGACATTTAATCGTCAACTGTCGAAAAGGGGGACCTTTGTTCATCATCAAAGCTGAGTACCAAAGGGTTTAATGTGCAAGGCATTGTCACCGTACATGAAGGCTTAGGTGCCGTGCCGTGCCGTGTTCCTGTTGAAAGTTCCATGGTTCATTTTGGAAGAGGGGTCTAACATAGTGGCTTTACCACACTTTTTAAGACACAACAATAATATAGTAACAAAACATGATGCAAAATAAATACCACATTATAATATATAACAAATATAACAAAACACAAAATATAACACACAGCATATAACATAAACTATAATAGAGAGCAGATAACAAAAAACATAGCATAGCATGAGATATAGCGTATAACAATATAAAATATAGCATATCTGGTACACACAAACTGCACCGCTTTAAACCAGTTTTAGCAACTACTCTAGAAGTGAAACAGTTTTTATCATCAAATATTTCACATATTGAGAAAGTTACTCAACAAGGGAAGTTCTATCAGAGGAAAAAATACATGGTTTTGTAACTTGCTTATGATGATCAGTGGTGGTTAGCATATGTGTTGGAGAAGACAATGATAAATCAAGAAGTAAAAATAACATTTCTCCATCCTCATGCTCCAAATCCATTCTTTGTGTACCCTCAGCAACCTGATGAACTATCTTATAAGTGATATTTTAACACAGGTCGAGATTTCAACTACTGATGGACGAAGTTATGCACTTTAATTAACAAAGAAGATTCATTAAAAGCTTCCAAAGCTTTGATTGATCTACAACATAAAAAGATAAGAGTCCTCTCTGAAATACATAAAAAACAACAATCAAACTCCCTATTCTCTCGTGTGTGTGTGTGCTCTTTGTTTCTTATGTCTCCATTTTCAGAAAATGTGAATTGGTAGGAGGCACATCGAATGCAGAGGACTTTAACAGATGTATATGTAATAAGAGTAAATCAATGAACCACCTAAGAATTACAATTTTTCACTAAGTGTGAACAATGTATTTATTTGTTTTAAATAAAGTAGTTCCTAGCCAATCATAGATTTTTGTAGGATTATTCATCATTACCGAAGGTATTTACCTGCAAAGTTTGAAAAAATTCAGTTGATATTTTTTTTTTTTTTAACAAAAAGTCAAAGGTCAAGGTCAATTTTTCACTTTTCAAATTTGAGGTTTCTAACATGACACATTTTAAAGATCTATTCAAGTCCTTTAAAATGATACTGAAACCATTGTTTTATCGTTAGTAGTTTCTGAATTACAGTAATTTCAAAACCAGAGGTAAAACCAAATAAAGTAAAATTTTCATAATTTTGTGACCTTGTGTTTCAGAGACCATAGGTCATACAGCAGTAAAATTTTGGAAATCTCACTTTCTGAAGTTGGTGCTTTAACATCGTCGAGTAAACCTATATATATATATCTATTTATTATTCATTATTATTGTATATTTTATAATTATATATATAAATTTAATATATATATATATGCTCTCCCAAAATGAAACAGCAACACTAGAGCACGCTACGAGCCGATCGTGGTTATTTTAATGTTTTAGCCCTGCTACTGCATGTGGCGGGTCCCAAGCTCGGAAAACCTTTCTCTGTCTCAAATTATTACGGATGATGGAATTTCTTGGCATACTGTTGAAATAATTGGCTTATAGTGTTTTCGAGGTTTATGAATTAATATAGTAGATTCCTGAAGTATACCCGTTTTTAATCTTGGAAAATGTACTTCTAATTTAGTTTTCTGGAGAATGCTGCACAGTTAACGAAATACTAGTGAGACGTTTACGGTGTCTTTCCATCAAGTTAATAATATCTGTATTTTTCAATCCACAGATTTTTCTCAAAGTGCATATGAGGACGGTTTTCTTTACACTCAGTTTATCTGATCCCTGTTTGGTCAAGAGGTATGAGTCGAGTCTGTCTAGGGGTCGCGATGTTCGACCCCCAGCAAGAAGGTTCTTGAAGTTATAAAAGAATTACTTCCGCCGTACGGATACTTGCTGTGTGAACTTTCAGAACAGCATGGGGTCTGTCCCCACCACATTCTTACCGTGAGATAGAGAATGTGTTACTTCCGAATGAGTAGTTTAGTTGTAGAAGTTTACCTCTTATAACAAAGATTTAAAAGCTGAACCGTGATAAAGCGCAAATATCTGTGATATGTGAGAGTTTTCATCCAGTGTATGTGACTCTGCTAATATTATAATGGAATGTTCCTTTACAGGTCAGAGGTGAATTGCGTCGACTAGAAACCCTTAAACTCTCCGTAATAAGGATCTGAAATAAGAAGCGTGTTGCAAAGGGGTGCGTTTTCCTGCCTCTCGTTTTTCATTATTGCTCTAGTGATTACCAAGTGGATTCTATAATCTAGAAGGTCGCTGTTACCGATAACGAGTATGAGAAATGATGTATACTACTCATCGTTGAGAGAGCCACACTCAGCTATCAACACAGTTACGGGGTGCGTACTCACTACGATTCCACCCCAATTCAGGCATCATTTCTCTGATAAGCAATCAACAACTTGATGCTGCACAAATTCAGGCAGGCTTGCTTACGCTTGATCGGACCCGTAAAACGTGAAGATAGCATACGGCAAGGTGTATGATATTATTCAGACATTAACATCCATGAGAAGCGCTCGTTATTAACAAGTGCATGCCAATTTTAAGCATATCCCAAGGATTTGTCTAAGGGCCCACAATAAGTCTGACGTACAGGAACAATTTATGCCCACAAGAGTAACTGGTGAGTCGGAAGCTAAGAATGATCCTGGCGAGCTTTGAGTCCGGGCTCGATCGGTTTACTGCTCTATAAGTTTAACAAACAATATCTTGAATGGTTTTATCATCATTGATGATGAGATAGTTAAAAGGTCAAACATTGTGGATTTAATTGCTGCTCTCACCCTTGAGGAGGCTGTACAGGATGCTACAATAAGCAAGGCTCGACTAAAATTTTCCCCGCTCTTTAATCTTACACACGCGATTGCAGACTTGGATGATTTCTGAACAAACGCAAGGGCCCGTTTGTCCTTCAGCTGTCTACCGCTTCAGATAAATTCAAAACGGCGTGGTTATGAGATAAGAAAAGCGGTGCAGTCTTAATGGATTAATTCATAGCTGCGCTTTATTTATTATATATTTATTAATTCAATTAAATAATATTATAATACTAGATATATATTATATTTTTATAGCTTATTATATTATATATATATATATATATATATTATATAAATTATTTATATATATTATTATATATTTATTATATTATAGTTATTATACTTATATATTATTTATATTGTGTTCATTTCTAATTGTTCCTTGTGATGAAAAAAAATTTCATTATTAATTCACCTAGTTTTATTTCCCTTATACCATATATTATATATATTATTATATATATTAATATATATACTTATTTATTATATATTATATAATTATATATATATATATATAAGTTTTTTCAATAATGCCAGTGCCCATTGGAAGGCTTAAGGATGGTCGTTTGAATTATATTTCGATGTGAGGAGTCCTATAGCTAGGTGGATTCAAAGTTTGCTCGAGGTTTCCCGGACATTGCGGAAGAGTGAAAAGTCATTTCTAGTTCGGTTTACTCTTAACTTAACTGGGCGCAGGAAATTTCCTACGGAAACCGTGATCGCCATGTCTCCCAGAATGTGTGGCGCTGGAATTATCCGAGAGGTTTTTAAATACAGTCGTACAACGATGTATTCAATACATGACTTTTTCATTTGATGTGTATTTCTAGATATTTATGGTTAAACCTTTAAAGATCAAAAAAGTCAGGTTACGTGTATCTGACGGCATGACGTGATAAATTACTAGAGGGTGGACACGTTGGCAAGAATTGCTGTGGAAGTGACCAGGCAGTGAGTTCTAGTCGTGATTTCAAGAATAGTAAAGAGCAGAATTGGTGTATTACATACTATTCTCAGGAAAAAGCTATATTTGAATGAGACAGGCGTAACATCCAAGGAAGAATGCACCAGGTACTTTACCGCGAACACTTTTAGTATTTGGAAATACTACAGCTTGCCTCATTTCTATATAGATCCGTTCCATAGAACTATAAAATTACCTCTTAGAAATTCGAAGTAGCTTACGATGGTGGATTATTCCAACAGAGTCAGCAAAAGGCTATTGGGTGGCTTAGGCGATTATGTACGTAGGCTCAGAAGCGAAGTTTAGAGGCTACCGACATACAGTGTTACCGAGTTTTAAGTTCAAAATATTCGAGCTTCCTACCATGGCTTAAATCTATTTATTTGAGATTTTCCCCCCCCGGGTGAGAAGGATTAAAAGGAGGTTTTTCACACATGGAAATCAAAAATACCAGTTCAATTGAAGTTGTGTTCCAAAGTTGAAAGATATTAGGTTCGAGGAAAGCGCGAAGAATTAAACAGTACTTGGTTAAATGAGTGGTATTGACAATGTTTTCGTATATAAAAGCCAAGTGAAATTGAGATCCATTAAGCGTATTCTTGGCTGCCGAGAGTCCAGATCACTTCTATTTAACTCTGCTTCATCAGCTTCGATGAATCCCCTGATAATAAGCTCTCAGACTTCACGACAGAGTTATTGGAACCCTATTGACATTGAAGGAGTTTTGAAGTAAGGGCATGTGTGAAGTGATATTTGATACAAGTGTGGGAAAAGTCCACGCATATCTTTAATGGTGAATGTTAGTACGAGTGTTAGCTTGTGTGGAACTAATATGCGCATGTGAAGCACAGGCGCCTTAAACCGCGTCACGATGGACAAGAGAATACTTTATGAAAGATTGTATGGCTCCTGTTTAGTCATTCCTGCGATGTTATCAGTGTATGTTTAAATACGCTTTTACGAAAATTGTGTAGATATCTATTTATCCAAATAGTATTATCCCTTGATGAGTGATTTTGTATTACTTATGGTCAACGGCAGGCATTAACCTTAGAATAATTGAGTGTTTTTATCAAGAGAGTTCGTCATGCAGCGGAACACGTTTGACTGTGTTAAGGTTAGGTTAAGCTGTTCATGATGTACCACTATGCTGAAAAGGGTTATGACAGTAGGAAAAACGGATTATAACAAGCAGCGAATTATCGACGGCAAGACAGTAGTTATTATAATTGTATCAACTCCGAGAGTTACTCACATCTGGAATGATTGTTACATAATGTGGACCAGTTATGTGGGTATACTTCAGATCCTCTGTAAGGGTAGTTTCAATTTCTCCAAGGGTAAAGAAAGTTTTCCAAATGTCCACTATCTCTCGCTGAACAGGTTCATCGATCGGATCTAATGTACATTAGACGTGGAGGCGGATATCCTTCTTACAAGTGCACCATTGATGTGTATCACTTAGAAAGAACGACCTCATCATCCCTAATTGATGATGGGAACACATTTTTTATCAGCATTGATATTCTTCTAATATGCTACTGGATTCATTCAGACCTAGAAGATACTTCTGCAGGAATATTAGAAGGGTCATAATCAACTGATTTTTCATTCATCGGTCTCTGCCCAGTGTAAGATGTTAGTATGGAAAGAAGTCAGCCATAGTAATAGCATGGGAGTTATTGGATCGAGATCCAGGAGGTACCGGTTTGGAGGATTTTCATAGTATTGCCGAGCGCCATCCCCGGATGTTTAGAACGAGGGCGTGAATTTAGTAAAACGCTATACAGAACAGGTCTGGCACACGATGCAGGAGTATAGCAACAGAGCCAAATTTCGTTGCTATCATTAAAAGACGGATTGCCGAGTGTTTCCGACGAGTTGTCGATGCGTTAAACGCAATAGAGTAATGACAGGTCAGGCAGTCTTAAAGTTTAAAGTCGAGAGGAGTGTTAAGTAGAAAAAGCCAAGACGAGGAGCTTGAAGAAGAAGCAAGTCCGCAAGAAATCACAGTGACGGAAAACCTAAGGGTAGAAGCAAATCTACAACGTATTGATGTATTCCCTTTAACTACATGACGTGTCTATATACTACACATTCCCGGTCATGCTATTAAGGGGGTAATTGAAGTCTGTCTTCCATTATCAGCTAGCACCGCTCCCTCAAGAATGCATTTCTTCACCTGCTATCCAGACTGCGCAAGATGCAATTATGGATCTCTTTCGATGCACCTCACTCAGTTTGCGTGAGCCCGACAGATTCAGCTATCCAACGTCGATGCGGCAACTGACGTTCCTTGATTCAAATCAGGAACATCAGACCAATATCTAGATCCATCTAATGTAGTTTCTATTATTTTTAAAACGAAGGACATAACGCTGATGTACACTTCCTACAGGACGGACACATGTGTTACAGAGATCGAAACTTCTATATTCTTCTTTATCAGATTGATGGTTTACCTTTTCATGAAACTTCGCTCGCTTCCAGAGCTATTTCTAATATATACAGTTACGTAGAAATTATGAATTTTCTGATATTGCTAAGCCGTCTCATCTTCATATATGGTTTTTTAACCGCGTCAAATTGAGGTACACTGCAGTTACGACTAAAGTCGGTAAATACATATTACGATTCTACAGGTCGTTTTAAATTGTGATATATTCTTCAGGAAAGACTTATATACCTCTGGCTAGATGCCAGATCGTTGGCCACGTTCAGTCGAAAATTGCACTTAAAATAAAAAGGTCTATGATTCAATGCAGGCGTCCAGGACCTATCTATCAAACTGCTAGGGCTTTTCTCTATGTTTATAGTGAAGTTATTTCCCCAAGCTTTGGAATTGATAAGTCCCCCGCTTTTAACACAACAGCAAGTTAATCATCAGAGAGTGGAACCAAAGTATTTATTTCACTCACGGTATCAGCATCAGTATTCCTATTGGTTAGCGGAAATTACAAAGTAATAGCTGGGAATTGTAGAACCGAGATATTCAGGTCATTAGTTAAATACCATATAGAAAAGTCCTATAAATATAAAGTTATTGTAAATGGACAGCCAGAGGAGCGTGTTATGAAAATGTCGTATAATGGGGTACAATGTTCGAGACCGCCTTTCCATGATTTAATAGCCAACACTGTTTCGCGGTTAGTGGTAGGCATGAATCTTGAAGAATACGCGGCGAATAGTAACTTGTATTGGTTTGTTCTCGCCCTGATCCTTTCAGTTTGACGCAGTCATTTAACATTCTGTAAAGGGCTTAGGCTGCAGTCTTTATTTCGAGTTGCAGCATCCCATTACCGTCATGTTTATCTGAGCACCTCAACTTATTGAATTGCAGATGCAGTAATGTTGCTTTTGAATTATAAAGATGAAATGACAGAAGAATAAAAGCTATAGTTTAAAGCGAACTTCTATTTTTTAGGGTGTTCGTATTATGAGTAGGTTTGTGAGTTGAGAGGATGCGGCCTTTCGTGTGCAACAGCTTCCATCGAGATGTGACATCTCGGGACACTGGATTTCCATCTTACAGGAGAAGCGAGTGTTTAGCTGATTGATTCTTTTTTAAACTTGAAAATTTATTCTGGGTATTTAATCATTTCTTTTTAAAATGTAACATCGATAATTAATGGTTAAAACTCTTGGTTAGGGCTGTCACCATCGTTCTCTGCTTTTATGCCGGAATTTAATTGTATTTATTTTAAGGTTTTTAAGGTAGTGTCATGATATTTGTAATTTTCCCCCCCCCCGGGCTAAAAATTATTTGTCCAAGATTATTGTTTCCCGATTACATGATTGAAAGCTTTAAATAACGTATTTTTATTTTTTCATTTACTATATATATATATATATTATATTAATTTATATATTATTATACTATTAATATATTATTATAATATATGATAATATATTATATATTATATATATTATATTATATAATTAATATATATATTAATATATAGATAATAATATTATATATGAATATATATTATATATTATATTATATATAGTATATATTAATATCTATATATACTATTATGATAATACTAATCACCGAGAAATTCCTGATGATGAATGGTAAAGTCTCATGGAAATTCACGTTTATGACGTACTTGTTTAAAGGTGGGGGTTGACTGTTTCTCTTGATGGCATCAGTATCGGTGAGGAAGTTGTAGCGAAAACAGCTCTTGTTTATTATAAGCGATTTTGAAAAGCACGGCGTCTGTGTCTATTATGCTCTATTCGAGTGTGGTTCTTTTAATTTGGTATAATGTGTATCACACATCGATTTTTAGTACATCGTTACACACCCCCGTTAGATCCTCAAAGGACACGTGTGGTATATATGCACGCAATATGCCAAACGAAAGAATGCGATCTTCAAGGTGCAGCGATGGCGGGATGTTTAAACTGCTTATTCGATATATATCATTGAGGTGGTACAGAGGTATTTCAATTAGATGATGGCATAGGATAGTCGAGGTTAAATTAAATAGATGTTTAAACATTATTCAGTCCGTTGACGATTTTAGATACGATTCCTCTTCTATATTACTAAAATATCACTAACATACGCTCTTGCGCAAATAATCTGTGAGGGCTTGACAGAACGAAGCTGGTTACTATATATCCATTATAAGACCAGAAGTTTTGGGATTTTACTATTTTGCCGCTGACGCACAAGGGGACGTCTGCGGGTGGATGATTACATATTTAGTATATATATATTTTTCTATCCCGTATTTATAAATCCAATATATTATAGTAGATATACTTATATATCTAATATATATATATAATATTATATATATTTAATATAGTATATTATATATACTATATATATAATATTATAATATCTATTATATATTTATATATTATATTTATATATTATATAGTATTTTACATGATTTCGTTTTATCCTTGTGAATAATAAATAAAGCAAGTCCTATAAAACGACTATTTTTAATTTCTTTTCATGTTAATAATAATTATATTTAAATATATATATAATTATATATTATTATATATATATTATATAATATATTATTATCTTACTCTTATATACGTTTTAAGTGTAGTAGTAGTAGTAGTTAGTCGTTTTATAGTCTATGGCCAGTAGTAGTATTATTGTAGTAGGACGTAGTCCTATAGTTTTAATAAGATAGGGCCAAGTGTAGTTGTCTGTAGTAGTGTAGTAGTTTTAATAAGTTTAGGCAAGTGTGTTAGTAGTAGTAGTTTATAGTCTAGCGGCAGTGTAGTTGTTCTGTAGTCAGAGTAGTGTAATTAGTGTAGTAGTGAGTTTTAATAGTAGGGCGTAGTAGTGACTTTATAGTAGTTAGTAGTAGTCAGTGTGTAGTATAGTATGTATAGTTTATAAGTTGGCAGTAGTAGTTGTTTCGTGTTTTAAGTATTATAAGTTCGTGCCCGTAATATTAGTTGTGATGTAGTACTGTAGAGTTATATTAGCCCTAGTGTTGTCTGTTAGTGTAGTATTTAAATAGTTAGGAGTGTGATGCATTGTTCGTAGTAGTATTTGAATAAGTATTAAAAGTAGGGTCCTTATTAATATTATGGAGCAAAAATGCTGATGGATTAATGGGATGGTCTTTCCTCTCCTCTTTCATCTCTCTCTTCTCCCTCCTTCTCTTCTTTCTCTCTCTTTCTCTCTCTCTTCTTTGTAGGAGATCTCCAAGTACATTGCATAAACACATTGATTGTTAATTTTCCACCTTTACAACGTGATCCCGACCTGATGGTTTATTTCTTATTGCTAGTTATTTATTTTGAAGAGTCCCTTTAAATTATATTAATTATTATCGAATGAATATTTGTCTTAAACTCCGAAATCAATTGCAATTGAACATAAATTTGTATTCCTTAATAAATTTGTGTTTATTCATATTTATATTTAATATATATTCTATTATATTAATATATTTTATATATATATTTTATATATATAGATATACTAATATATATATATATCTATATATATTTATATATATATATTCTATATTATTTATTATTATATAATATATATGCTGTCTTTTGTATTTTTATGATGAGTGTTGTTTGGTGTGGTTGTTGTTGTTTTGTGTTTTGTTGTTGATTGTGTGTTGTGTGTGTTGCTGCTATGTTGTTGCTGTTTTGTAATGGCTTTGTTGATGCGGCCTGTTTTTGCCTGTAGATTTTTGATATGAATGAGAAGAAAGAAGTGAGAAGAGAAGAATGGAATGCCCCGAAAAAAAAAAACCTTTCGCCCCTCCTATAAGCATAATATAATAATAATATTTAATAATAATATTATATTAATAATATAAATATATCTAATAAATGTATTATATATATATTTATTATAATTATATATTATTATATATATATATTATTTTATTATATATATTTATTTATTACTTATTATATATATATTATTAATTATAATTAAATATGGAAGGGCACGACGTATTATTTTATAGATTATTAATTATATTATTTTTCTTATTATTATATATATATTAATAGATATCTATTTATATATATATATTTATATATTATATATATATATTAATATATTAAAGTATTTTTATTTTATTGTGCAGACTGTCTTTCTTTTTATACCTCAGGCAAAGATTAAAGTTTCAGCTTGAGAAAGGTAGCTATTTAATCCATTTTGAGTTCCCACCCGGTTAATTTAACTTACTTGATGTGAGTAGAAAAATTAAAAAGCAGGATTTTTATTTGTATTTTCTCAATTGTTGACTCCATTTCATATTAAGATGATTTGAAGAGTCTGACAGCCGCTTGCTACGTCGTTTCAAGCGATATACTGGTGACCCCGTGATGAGCCCCGAAAAAGACAGTTTCGATGTCATGTTCCAATTCTACTATCATATCACGGTGGGGGAACTAAGAGAGAGGGGGTAAGAGAGTACCATCTCCTCCATTTTTATGCCGAGCGAGAGCACGAGCATTACCAACGGGTGCGGCAGGAGCGGTGGGGGGGAAAGCGGGCACCCGGTGCGCGAGAGTGACGGGACCAAGCGGAGGGGCGAAACCGCGCGTGCGCCCCAGAAAGTAATGTGTGGTGCAGGAGAGAGAGAGAGGAGAGTCAGTGTGTAGTCTAGGCAACAGTAAAGGGGGTAGGGCAATGCCAAACAATAAAGGTGGGTTAGAGATGTGGGGAGAACAATAGGGTGGGAGTGTAATCGTTGTTGTAAATGTATGTGTGTAATCAAATTCTGGTTATGTTGATGGACTGGTCTACATACACTCGACTGTGCGCCTCGGTGCGCACAATTACGAAATATAAAGGGGGTAGGTAAGGTATAAATAATTATAAGTTTATACAAAATTTACTTAATTTAAAATACCCTCTAGTACGCGGTGCTCGCTGGATTCGTAACATTGCATGTTGCTTCGCAACTTTGCAATGTGCACTTCCCCCCCCATCTCTGCAATGTTGTGTTCTATCTCGTATTATTATACTACTATCATACGCCTACTAATTTAACATTTATCCAAAGCAAAAACATATTTATACACAACCCCATTTGCCACCGTTAAAGATTATTATTACCCAAATTTCACAACATAAAACACATTACCCAAATCTAGTGTCCTTTATCCTTCTAACGCAATTCACTCAACACACCTTCACCTCCTAAGCACCAAACCCTAATCCAATTGCATTTATCTTATTGCACGGACTGCAATGGATTAATAGGCGAACGATATGACTTTGAACAAAAAACCAAACCCAAGAACTTAATCGGACAATTAGAATCTCGCTCCCAACCACTGTGTTATTAATCATAAAATTAACATTAATATATGGACCCCATACATCAAACTCTATCAACCTCCGAATCTTTAGATCTTAGTGCTCTTTTCTACCAAATTTTATATTATTCCGGTTGACATTAAGAATTGATTTTTTCTCGAACAGCTTATAATCCCATCCACTCATCAAAATATCAACAAAAAATAAAACTACTTTCTTTTTTAATAATATTAAGTGTGAGTGCAAGCGTTCCATTTTTAAAAATTGCTTAAAATTTATCAAATCCTCACGGTTATTTCTTTAAAATTATGCAGCAGACCGCGAGAATATAGTGTGTATTAGTAAATGTCGATTTTGCAGATTAGATTTTACATATAATTTTTAGTACTCTGTTCATGTATGAGATTAAGTGTGGGACTGCGCACGTAAACTGCGCACATGTCTTTTTTTGCTTTGCAAACAGCACAGAAAATTTTTGTCATATGTGTCATCTATCGCGTGCCTTTCCATTTAATGAAGGAATAATTCGCTCGACTCTCACTATTTCTTTGTCGGATACTCATATTTATAAAATTATATTTAGAAATTAGACAAAAATGCACAAGGAGTGCGATTATCGCTGCTTGAATGGCAGCTTGGCCGTTACATAACATTCATTGAATGGGCAAGTTATTCTGATTCACGTTTAGCGTTTCTTTGAACGCATCTATTGAAGAAGGTTGTTTAGTGCAACGAAAGCTATAGGACTGCGGTTCCATAGTTTAACTGAATACTTTATCTGTA
Source organism: Trachelipus rathkii (assembly GCA_015478945.1). NCBI lineage: Eukaryota > Metazoa > Arthropoda > Malacostraca > Isopoda > Trachelipodidae > Trachelipus > Trachelipus rathkii. The sequence goes on along the minus strand of JABUQX010126722.1, from coordinate 2,203 downwards.
AATTTTAATATAGTTTTCATTTCTGATTTCTAAATAAAATAAAAATTTTCCATCATAAAAGTTCTAATATCGAAGTGATTTAATATTTCACAAACAACAATAATAGTTCAACAAACTTTCTCAAGGGTGAAAATCGAAATTATAATATAATATATACAGTATTATATATAATATTTATATTCCTATATATTATTATTATATATTATTATATAATAGTTATATATTATTATCTTATATAATTAGTATTATTTATAATATAATATATATATTTATTTTTCTATATAAAATATAATATACATTAATATATTATATATTATTACTATATACTTATATATATATATATATATTATATTTATATATAAATTATCTTATATTTATGTATCTATATCTATATGTTATAATATTTAATATAAAAGAAATAAATTGAAATTAAATAAAAAAAATTTAACGCTGTATAAAGTTTGTGCCCCTCAATTTAAATGCAGTTCATTTTTCTCGCAATTCTGATTTCCTTAGATAAAAGATCATAGTTATATATATATTATAATATTTTATATATATTATATATATATATTATCTATATATATATATAAATATTATATTATATATATTATAATATATAAAATAAAGTAAATATAATATTATATATATTATATGATGTTATATATATTACTTTTATTATATATATATTAATAATAATTTATAATATATATATTATAATATATATATTTTGATATATATATTATTTTATATTATTAATTATTTTATTGTTTGTATTATATATATTATTATATTTTAATATATATTATACTATATATTTTTATATACTAATATATATTATTATTGTTATGCTCATATTATCTTATTAATTTATAATATTTATAATATATTATTTATATCAATTATTATATATTTTATTATATTATTATATAGATATATTCTATATATATATTATATGTATTTATATATATATATAATTATATTATTATATAATATATATATTATATTATATATATATATATAATATTATATATATTATATATATATATATATATATATTATATATATATATATTATTATTATTTATATTCATATATATTATATTTATTATATTATATATTAATATATATAATATTTATATTATATATTTCTTATAATTTAATATATTATATTATATATTATTTATTATCTTATTATATTATATTATATTATATATATTACTATTTATATATATATTTTATATTAATTATATATATTATATAAGATAGTATTCATATATATATATACGTATATATTTTTTAATATATTATATAATATTAATTTTTATATATATATTATATATATATATATCTTATATATATATATTATTATATATATACGAGCTGCGCTCCGGCCCCCGCGTACATGTGACCGGTAATAGATCGGGATATTTTTCGTACCGATACCGGTTGGCCCACCCCCAATTTGAAAGTCCCATTACGTAATCGCCAATCAAATTTTTGTGTCCGTACGAAAATCCAGGTACTTTTATTAAGTATTTTGTGTTCATGGCATGCTTGATTATGAGATGTTTGTATTTTTTTTTTTTTTTTTATAGTTATGATCATGTATTATTATATTTGTGGTAGACTTTGTTTAAATTTTATATGCAAAAGTAGGCCTACAAATTACATATTTTAACTGAGTATTTTGCATGGGATACCAGAAGATTTTCAATGAAATCTATAGCATAAGCAGACGACCGTAGTGAACGAAAGTTTTAAAAATACATTTAGAAACGATTGAGCTGAAAAGTTTGTCCTGCATAATTTGCATTTCCATTGACATAAATGCAATCTTCCATTTGTTAAAATTATATTTATACTTTTTACTTAGATAAGATATATCTATTTTCCGATCATGGCGGTGTAGGGAGGGAGTGGAAGCTCCCCTGTTACTTGCATCTATTTACGGTTCCATGTTGATGATTCCAGTAGATTCTAAGTTGCTTAGATGATTTATTATGCTGTAGCTCTTTCTTATTTTTTTAATTCCAAAAAGCCCATTACTTCTAATAACTAACAGGTCCTCTATATACTTTATATACTATTAGTTATTATAATATATATTACTATTTACATGATTTTAATTTTTTATATATATATATAAGTAATATAATACGAATATATATATGCGTGTTCCAACTTAGAGGTAATCCTCTTCA
>JABUQX010126721.1:27500-35710 GCA_015478945.1 Trachelipus rathkii | reverse complement strand
GTATCCAAACCGTTACAAAATCTGTAAATTTCAGACATACCACACTCATGACATTACCGTCGTACGCCTGGCAACGCTGAAGCATGATCTAGTGTCACAGCCATAACGTATTATTGAAACTTTAGGTTAATGTGAAGTGTAGTAAGACGTAGAATTCTGTTCACGTATTTCTCCGAAGTGTATGTTGTATTCATTTCATGAACAGTTGGAAAAGATATTTACGTATGGAAGAGCCAACGGCAACGCTAGGAAGGCCACACGATTGTATCGGGATACATACCCAAATCGAAAACAGTCACTTCATACTACGTTCACTGGTATTTATCGACGATTGTGCGAGACCAGCGATTTGCAACCTATTATCGTGGTCCGTACACCTGCAACAGAAGAACGTATTCTGCGTGAGGTTGCCAGAGCCCCTGCGGTCAGCACGAGATGTGTTGCCCACCACACCCATGTGTCACAAAGCACTGTGTGGAGGACTTTACACGATAATGACCTGTATCCATACCATCTACAGCGGGTGCAGTGTCTATCACCTACCGATTTTCAACCTCGCTTTGCCTTTTGTCAATGGTTCCAGCAGCATTCCATAGATAATGAGTTTATGTCGCAAATACTCTTCACAGATACACCTCTATTAGATATTACAAATTTTTTATATGGCACTAGTGGTTCACAATTAAATACACTTATTTTATTGATAGGGCTCACAGACTGCAGTAGCACATTTCCATATGTCCTTCCTTCTCGCCTGAATAGCCAAAACTATCTGCAGTTTCTAAGGAATACCTTGCCCATTATCCTCGAAGATATTCCGTTACGTGTACGGCAAACCATGTGCGTGATGGAGCTCCGGCCCACATTAGCATGCCTGTTCGGAGAGTAGATAAATGGATATCTTATTGCAGATGGATTGGTAGAGAGTCCGTAGAGCCTTATTGCACGTCGTCGCCCTCAACCCATCAGACTTCAATTTATGGGGGACTTCAAACTCTTGTATACGCAATAGCCTATACCACTGAAGCACTTCTTTCAGAAACGATGGACTCTGTCAGCATTCAAACAAACGAAGAGTTCAAGAGGGTGCGTCTGACTAGATAATCACCGTTGTATAGCTCTCCGGGGGAGGTCACTTGACATTTATAGGTGTCCTATAATATTTGTATTAGTGATTACAGTCATCATATATATATATATATATATTATTATTATTATATGATATGATATTATATACATGCATATACATATTATTATATTATTAGTTTTATATATATTACATATATATTATTATTATTATTATTAAAGTATGTGAATAATATTACACTTGAATATGTGGAGCCATTATGTCTGTAGCTTCACAGCTAACGTTGGGGCTACAAAATGAATCGACTCTCCTGAGGTGTGATGTATCACCTGAAAACCAGTTGGTATCTTAGTGGACATATCTTGAATCCATGTTGTCTGTGTGTGTAAACTAGCGCATACATCAAACACTTCATCATGAGAGTCTTCACCACAACGTAGCCATTTCCGTGAAAAGTGTGCGTATGAAGGCTAAATCTGGTACTTCGGACCATACTTTCAAACCGTTGTATCTCCTAATCCTAACGTTAAAGGTGTATATGCATGGAATCATTTTTGCTACATTTTGTGTGGGGAATCTCCTATGCAAGTTTGTCATTATTGAATCTGTATATGGTGAAATCAAGGTTACCCGCATGATATCTCGAAAACTAAGACAAGAAAACTGATAAATACAGTGGAATCAGGCGAAATTTGCAGGAAAATGAAAGAGTTTATTTTTTTATATATTTAGTTTATAGAGCCTCATGATATGCAAGAAAACAATAATACAATTTAGAATCGCTGTATGAAAATATGTACAAAAAAAGATTTTTTACACTAAAGAATACCCCAGGGGTAAACCGCAAAGATGCAAAGAGTCTGGGTCTTCTCGGCCTCTCAGAGACGACGCAACACTTCTCCGAGAGGGAATTTCAACCCCTGCTCTGGTAGGCTTGGGTGTCGCGTTCCTTCCGCCCTACGGTGGAAACTTCCTCTGCCCTTAATCTTGGTTCCCCCCAAAAAATATTTATACGCTGATCATATATGTTTTTAGTTTTCTACCTATCGTAGTTTTGGAGATATAAATTTTTTTTTCTTTTTCCATACATTATACGCGATTCCATATATGTTATCGTTTTCAGCCTATCTTAGTTTTCGAGATATCATGGGGGTGCGTTAAGTTTGTCATATATATATATATATATATATATATATATATATATATATATATATATATATATATATATATATATATATATATATATATAGTATATATATATATGTTATATATATATATATATATATATAGTGTATATAATATAATATACAGGTATATATATATATATATATATATATATATATATATATATATATATATATATATATATATATATATATAGTATATATATATATATATATATATATATATATATATATATACTCTAGATGGCCCAAGGTATTAGAGATAAAATGTTTATTTAATTTTTTTCTTCAAACACTTTTGTCCTAATTATGAAAGCTATAAAACGCAATGTGATAAATTTTAACCTGATTGAAGAATATTTAATATTGCCAAACACTTATGAAGTCTAACACATATAGTTTTCCTGCACTACCACATATATATATATATATATATATATATATATATATATATAGTAGTATATAGTATATATATATATATATATATATATATATATATATATATATATATATATATATATATATATATATATATAGGTCTTCGCAGGGGGTATTGATTCTTACATTTGTTATGCTCTTCGTATGCAATCTGGAGTATGACGTAGTGATAAGAACTAACACTTGGGAGACTTTAGTGCATCCCTCCCTGACCCCACTAGTTGGTACATTTGTTGTGCATTTATGCATTGGAATTTGTGACTATATAATCTTTCAGCCTTCATTCTTTCCTCATTTTTATATTTTAAACTGCTTTCTACCACGAGTTCAATTTACAGAGTGTGATGAACGCCGATGACACTCCTTTCTGTGAGTGCCTAAGGTCAGTTTGTTGAAGGTGCAACCACATCACCCGTTCTTGACTGGTGCAGAACACGACCTAGAACCAGGTTTGGACGCCTGGTTTGGAACCCCCTGGAACAAAAATAAAAGACTCATCGCCGCTTAGCGTGGTCTTCCGGGCACAAACCTTATAGTATTCGACACTTTGATTTACCATGTACCATGCAAAACCTTAATTTGCCTCGGAATTTGATGGATGATACCATTACCGAACTCATACCGATTAATGGACTTACTTTTCTGAATTGCGAATATTAATGCCGATCCACTTCACCTGGAAGGCCTCTATCTATCCCCAGTGATCAGTCGCCTGGCACCCCTCATCCCAGGTACCCAAACGGTCGTGGCAACCCAGAAAAGGTACCCCCGTCATAATCATTCTCAATTGTTTACTCCATATGCTGCTCCCCCTCCGGGACTGTCGGCTGAAACATCATTCCCGATGTATTACCTATTGCAATCCACCACCTCCAAAGCTCTTATTGTGCAAAGAACCATCATACTTAGCGATGTACTTGAAAAAGCTTTAGGAATTGAAGACCCCTAGTCACTTTAATGAGGAATGGGTCTCTTCTCGTTCAAGCTACTACCCAAAATCAAAGTTCTATCTTGTCATCCTTAACTTCTCTCGGGAACATTCCTCTTATACCAGCTCAAAGATAAATATCCTACAAGATCAAGGCAATCCTATGCTACAATTGCAGCAGCCCCCCCGTCTCCTCTTGTCAACCCACTGACACAACTCCATTCCAGTAGAACTCTTTCCCCAAATCTCAGCGAAACTCAAGCAGTTATTGTAACCTTCTCGCCTACACTGCATAATTTCCGACTATTCAAATAGCTAAAAAACAGCCTTCAATCCAATCTCCCGCCCAAAATGGCGTCAACAACCCTACTCCGAGTGATAGCTTTCAACCACCAGCAATGAAACAAAGTCTGTTCATCCTCCAAATAGCTTGGAAAGCATTTCCTACAAAGAAACTCTGCCCCATACCCTCCCGAAGATTTCACCAAACTCACGTAAGAAGCCTGCATCTCCCACTATCACTACAACTCCTGAAAAGATGGCGCTAAACAGAAACAAAAGATTAAGCACCAATTCAAAGATTACTCGCTAAAATATTAAACATCTGAATTTCTAAAGCATAACACACCAACCCTAGATATAAAAAATGCAACTCAGAAGAAACCTCGCCATAAGTCTATTTCTGAGACAAAAGCGTTGACATCAATAGATTGTACCCAAGCAATCACAGATGTCAAACAAGCCACCAACTAATCTTCTGATAGATTGCAGGGTTATTCCAGCTCTTCTGAATCCGCCTATAACTCTTCCGAATTTCCTATCTCAGCACTCTCTAAAGGATTATATACCTTAGCAGATGAAATGGATTATGGTTCCCAAGTAGAGCTTGATGTGACGACCCACTCTCTTTCTAATGCTTCCTGCTCTTCCGAGGGAGGTGAATGGAAGACCGTTCAACGCAAGCACCGCAAACGCTCCAAACGTTATGGATCTGTTGGCGGCATGAAAGGAGACCCAAAAATCTCCCATCTTAGTTCAAATTGGACAGCCTTCCAAAATAACCCACCTGATGACTCAATGACAAAGTCCATCATCAGCCTTTCGTAACCGAACAGATCCCAATATCGCAACTCCAACACCCTCTCAAAAAGATGACACTTTTCCGGTAACACTTTCCTCTCCCGTTTCCATGGAAACAGCCCCATATTCTCCACACTTTTCTGAATCTGCTTGCTTGGCAGATACTGATATCGCTCCCATTCCCAAACATGAGCAGCCTGGTTGCTCTTCCAACGACCAACCAAGTCCACATAATAACATGGACTTGGTTGAACACAATTTACTTTCATTCATGGCAAAGTCCCTCCACCAAATACCACAGAAAACTCCCCCCAAAACCGGTCGTACACACAACCAAAATCTCTATTGTACAACTATTCCTTACCACCAGGATTTATTGCTCTTCTCGTCGGGACCCACGTCTCAGCTTTTCCTCCTCTTCTGTATCCCCCTCCAATATTATCCATAGCCACATAGATTCAATTGTCTCAAAAAGACCATTCTCATAATATTCATAACATAGTATGGGCAGCTTCCTTTAATGGAATTGTCGCGGCTACTCTACTCTAATTTTGAAGAACTTGTTCTACTAATTAACATATGTACTCCAAAGTTCACATGTTTGCAGGAACTTCAACTATGTTATCGCGACTTCTTCCAACCGTCGAAATACAAATCGCCGATAAATTCTATAGAAAGAGGTGACAATGATAGAGGAGGTGCAGGAATTCTTATTCATAGTTCCATCCCCTATTCTTCAGTCTCTCTTCAAACTAGACTTCATTTAGTGGCAGCACGCATCCATTTGTCCATCGATCTCACTGTCTGTTCGATTTACCTGGCTCCAAGTTGTGATTTTACTAAGACTGACTTAGCTTACCTTTTAAAGCAGCTCCCACTCCGGTTGTTATAGTGGGAAACTTCAATCTTCGTCATCCCTTATGGAGCGAATCTGTAAACTCGTATAAGTCTAAGATCTTGTTGATCTCCTAACCTCTTTTCCCTGGGATGCCTTAACACAGGACTCTCTACATACAAACGTTTCATGTAGTGATATTCTTCCTGTATTGATATTTCCTTTTGCTCTCATTCTCTTATGGATCGTTTCACCTAGTCCCGCTTTGATTACTTATACGGCAATGACCAATACTAAATGTCCTTAAATAAACATGCACGGAGCCCAATGATAAAACCCAATTCCAGCTGGCGTTATGACCGAACGGAGCGGGCTCCTTTCCATCAGGCTAAAGCTATCTTACCCTTTCCCTTTAATAAACGGTTTTCGACAGTTGATGATGCCTTTAACTTCTTTAAGCAAGTTATCATCGCCGTAGGAAAGCTTGCATCTCACAATCTTTCGCAGGTAGGCGTTCGACAACCCCTTGGTGGTTCCAAGAGTGTGCACAAGCTAGCAGGGCAAAAGGACCCGTACCACGTCAAACATGATTATCTTTAAAGCAGCTGCGGCGAGATCTCGTTGAATTAATCGGCAAACACGTAAACAATACTTTTGAACTTATACTTTGACCGTTAACTCCACAACTCCCCTTTCCTTAGTGTGGATGGTTGCACAGAAAATACCTTGCCCCTCCAACAACTCTTCACCCACAGTTCTTCACTACGGGGCCGATATAACCGATACGATCTTTGCTCCAGCAGCTGTTGCAGATGCATTAGGTTATAGTTTTGCTGGATACTCGAGCTCTTTTCGCTATCCCGAAGCCTTTGAAAAATTGAAAATTAACAATGCATCACCAGACTTTTCAACAGCAAAAGGGGAAGATCATACCTATAACCCTCTTCTCACTTACAGAGTATCAAACTGCACTAGCGAATAGCAAAGACGGTGCCCTTTAACCAGACATTTCTTACATAATGCTGCGTCATATTCACCCCTCTCAATCAGCGTTCCTGCTGGATCTATATAACAGAAGTAGATCAAATCCTCTTTTCAATCTATTTGGACTACAGGTTTTGTAATTCCTATTCCCAAACCTGGGAAAGATCCGAAGCTGGCGGACAACCAAAGGCAAATTTTGCCGACCTGTCTACTTGTAAATTAATGAAGAAAATGGTTTCAGGCCGCCTTCTCCCGGATCTGGAGAGTCGCCAGGGTTTTTTAAACTTCCAGTTTGGTTTCCACAAAAATCGTTCAACCGCGGATCCCTTGTTAAAATTGGGTTATGACATCCGGGAAGCCCTCTCAGATGGTGGGATGGTTCTTGGTGTCTTTTTTGACCTTGAAAAAACTTATGCCAACTTTGAGAACTGGGGTTCTCTTTAAACTCCACTCACTTGGTTTCCGAGGACAGCTCCCTCTTTTTATTAAATGCCTTCCGTCAAACAGATCCATCCAGGTTCGGTGCTTTTCTGTTCTATCTCGCCCCTTTACTCACTTACTGGATGAAGGCGTTCCGCAGGGCAGTGTTCTAAATGTATTACTATTTGATCTTGGATTCAATGACATCGTTACTTCTATCCCAGCAACGGTCAATTTTTCTATCTATGTTGATGTCCTTGCGCCATATATTGCCGATGCTAGTGTGCCATTTCTTGAATGGCAACTTCAACTAGCTATTGAGAATATTTGACAATTGAGTAACTCCCAAGACTTTCATTTCTCACCCACAAAAACCTCTGCAGTACTTTTTAGGAAAAAATGAATTCGAAGAACCAGCCACCTTCCTCCCGCGAGCTTAACTCTATATGGTTCGCCCATTCCTGTAACTTCACAACTCAAATTTCTAGGACTCATTCTAGATGACCACTTAACATAAGCATCGCACAATAAACTCCTGAAAACGACTTGTCATTGACTACTTGTCCTATTACATCATCTCACCTCAAAATCTTGGGGTGGTGATCTCAGGTCCCCTTTGCGTCGCTACATCGCCCTATTCTGATAGAAGATGGATCATGGCTGTGTCATGGTCAGGCCTCCCCCAACTCTACTACACCTGTTAGATCCTATCCAAAATGAGACGATCCGTATCTCCACAGGAGCCTTCCAATCGTCCCCACGGGTGAGCCCTGAAGTTGAATCTGATGTGATGTCACTCTCTTTTCGAAGGGAATACATCATGTGCACAAGTTATTTTCACTTTCAAATCCCAATACCGTCTGGCCGGACACCGATTATGTGGGAGATACCTCAGAATCCTTTTTACTGGCCATTTGCAAACAGTTGAAAAAGTTACTGCCGTTTTTTTATGATGAAAGGTATACACCTTGGCTAGCTATTCCCTACTCCCACTATCTGCCTGGTCCTGACCTCTCTCCAAATCTAACAACTCCGCTGCCTTGTTAAAAGCATCATTACTATCTTATCCCACAGTTCATGGTGGATTTACTCCAGTGTTTACTGACAGCTCTCAAACAGGGGACAGTGAGGGTGCGTCTGCTGTCTTCCCTGACCACAACCTCTCCCATATCCCTCTCCCTCATGCCTTAATTTTTACGCAGAATTAATGGCTGTAATAATTGCCCTCTCTCGACTTTTATTCCTTAACCAAGA
>JABUQX010126721.1:20000-25000 GCA_015478945.1 Trachelipus rathkii | reverse complement strand
GCTTAGAATTTGGTGATCTCGAGTTGCGAAAAAGGAATCTCTGCCTCGTGACGCGTGTGTTTGTGATAGTTTCACAGTCTTTTTCCCACACCCGCCTTTCTGATATGATTAATAACTAACATGCTGGAGAAAGGAGGAAGGAAAAGATTGGAAGCACTAATTTGAGAAAGAGAAAGAAAACCTTATAAAAATAAGAGCTCGTATAGCGACATGTTTAATTACATAGTAACCTTCGTCAGAGATACTGGTTTTCTCTGTATTTTTTTCAATCTTCTAACCCTTTTTCGTCGTTCCCACCGTTTCTCATTTCGCATTTACTCTTCAATGTTACACTTTCAAAGGCGAAATTAATGTTTCCTTCATATATTTAATAGAATTTTTAGGAACCTTGCCGGTAAACTTCTTATTAACCTTGCCTTTCAAATGCAGTTAAGATTCAATTATTCACATCTGCAAGTCTTTCATTGAACTGTAATCCTCAAAATGATATTCCTATCCTTCTTCTTCCTATGTATTATTTATCAATTTCTGTTTTGATTACTCCATTCGAAGATCGTTGTCATGGTAACCAAGTTGTATGTTTAGGGTACAAGAGTTGTTGTTATTGTTTTCCGCTAGATGGGGTTGGGTTCTATGGCGATAGCCGAGGAGATTTTGGTTGGGTTTTGAAGGAACGGTTGTCCTTGTAAATAGAGAGAGTGTTGCTTTCTTGTGGGCATTTCTTTTTTTCCAGAGATGCTTACTTTTTGTGGATATTTATACTTTTAATATTTTTCTGATTATCTTAACATTAAGAGAAAGATTTTGACTACGAGTAAGGTGTTAAAAAGAAAAAGAAAATGAGTCTTAATATTATCATGCGGCATAAACTGAATTATACATTTATAATTTTTAAGAGGAGCCTTTCGCTATACAGTTTAGAATTTGCATTTTGTTCCTACGCTATATGCGCGCGCTAGCTTTTATATGAACATTTATATAGTTGTAGCAGGTCCCGTTAGAGGGCTCCGTAGCTTTGACAAAGGTTTCTTTAATAAATTTTTAATCATCTTTGATATATAAAAAAATATATAATTTTTCTAAAATATAGAATACATTTTTATATGTACTGTTTTATGGAATGATATTAATTTAGAAATTTTTATTTTCCTCTATACAAAGTCAATATATTTTTAGAAATATTTTAGTAACCCATTTCAATTCCATTTTCTATCGTTCTGAGGGTTCGTACCGTATGGCTTCATTCCTCGAACTTTCAAATTTTGAAAAGTCCTTTAAAATAAATTACATTTTAATTTCATCAAATACATTGATCACCGAAGAAAATTTTTAAATTTTTAATAAGATTGATCATTCAGGATAATAGTTATTTTTGATGACTAATTATTGATGGAAAAGATGATATTTAATTTTTATGTTGGTATAAGATTAAAAAATAAAGATTAAAAATTCTTGGAAGCGTGGTAATTCGGCTTCTCCTTATCATGAATCGGATCTTCCGCATAACTTTGCTTCCATAAATTTCTCCTCTCTCTTTTTTTTTTTTTTTTTTTTTTTTTTTTTTTTTTTTTTTTTTTTTTTCAATTGTTCGGTTGGCTTCATACATCATTGGCATAGATATCTTTCGGCTTAACTTCTCACCAGCTAATCCTGCCATCTTCAACTCGTCAGCTGAGGCCAGCAGGCAGCCTATTTGAAAGTTGCCGCGACATCTCGCCATAATATAAAAAGCCAACTTTTAAAGACATTATTTTGATATTCTTGTTATTATATATTTTATCAACAACTTTTAAGAATCAGTAATTGAATTTATTAACTACACTATGAAGAACCTTTTTATTCAAATTTTTAAGCATTTAAATTTTGACTTGTAAGAAACTACTGATATGTTGTTAGTTTTTCATATTTATTTATCTAGCGATCGATGGCAACTCATTGGTTGGATGTAATTGATTGTTTTCAAAATTTTGGCAATTTTTTTTTTTTTTTTTCCCCTTTTTTTTTTTTCATAAAATCTTCTATGGTTTTTCCTAAAATAATTATCATTATAAATAAATGTATAATTGACATGCAACAAGAGATATAAATATATGATAAAGCACCTCACCAATTTTGGGAAACCCTTAATTTACATTTTGCCGTTTTTGGCTTTATTTTTGAAATAACATTTGTATTATTTTGTAATATTTTTAACTCGATTATTTTTATCTGAATTTTAGTTGTTATTTTTAACACAAGATGGCGCATGCTATGCCATTTACATAGATTTTACGTTTGTCTTTTCACAGTATCACAATTTTTCACTTCATTGTCAATTTCCATCGTTTGCATATTTATCACTATTTTTATTATTATTATTATTATTATTATTATTATTATTATTATTATTATTATTATTATTATTATTATTATTATTATTATTATTATTATTTTTTCTTATTATATCCTTATTATTTATTATTATATTTCATAGCTAAATTTTCTTGTAGTATTAGTCAGTAGTAGTAGTAGTAGTAGTAGTAGTAGTAGTAGTAGTAGTAGTAGTAGTAGTGGTTTTTGATTTCTGATTTAAAGTGTTTTTAATTTTATTCATTGATATATTTATTTTGCACTAAGATGTTCTGCGTTGAATTTTTAAAGTAATTTTCCACTACTTGGATGGGGGAAAGGGGGTTGGAGATTCTTTTTGGATTAAAGGCCGCTTTGTTTTTCTTTTTACTGCGTGACCTAAATTTTTCAGGATGGTGGCGAGGAGGTGGTGTTGCCGCCACATGTTCTTTATTTTTTTTTTTTTTTTTTATTTTTTTTTTTAAGCTGTAATTTTGAAGAGCTCATCAGCTATGTAAGTTAGTGTGTGGATATTAACACTCACAGCGATTTTGTGTAAACTTTGAGACACGGAGGGTGGCAATGCTGTGACAAGGTATTCATTCACTAAAGTCGGCTGCGTTTTGAGGAGAGTTTCGGCGTTTTCTTCTCCAATAAGTTTCCTTATTCGAGAGAGGAATTGACTTGGGAGTTCCCCTGTACGCAGGGTTTCTTGAAGGACATTTCGTATGTTTTGTTCTTTTGAGGTTGTGTAGGTTCTGTTTATTGTTTTTAACAGTTCTTTATAGGTGTTATTTTTGATTGGAGTTTTGATTGTGGCTAATAACTGAATTGGGAGCATTGGCGCTATTAATCTTAATTTTTCTTGGCCACTTTTTATTTTATGAAGTTTGAAGATATTTTTCACCGCTTTTATCCAAATTTGAACATCATTTTCAAGAAAATTTGGAAGTCTGATTGAATGCGCAAACTTGCTTTGTGTTTTGCGAGAAGAGGGTGGCGTGATTTTCAACTCAGCCTCTGATGACGAAACAGATGGGCCTGCCTCCTCATGCGAGGGGGAAATTCGTTGGGGGAATGGAGATCTTTTCCTTCCCCTTTTAAAATGGTTTCGCCTTAGTTTTAAGGCTTAATTTCTTTTTTGTTGATACCATTTCTATAGCCTGTTGTTCTTGACTGGGTTTTGGCGTCGTTTTGAGTCACTTGTTTAGGCGTTTGTTGGTTTTAAGCCTAATATCAAGAGCTTGATTTTTGAACTCTAAACTTTTGAAGTAGCAACGGTTTTTGTGTTACTAACCGGAATGTTATAATAACGACTTTCCTTTCTTATTTTCAAATGAGATTAATAAGAAGCTTATTCTTCACGTTATTAATTTTGACTCAAATAATTTATTTAATTTGTCCAAATATCACTATTTTAAGCACTTAAATAACGAGAAAGTAACGGAATTTTTTTTTTTTTTTTTCGATTAATTTGAAATTTTCGCAATTTAGGCACTATCTGACTCTAAATTAAGGGTTTTAGGGGTCACTTTAGGGGTCTTCGCCCCCTAATTGTCACTTCTGGGGTTACCACAGATGTCTAGGCTGAAATCACTTCAACTGTCCTATCAGATGATTAATGAAAACTCATTCATTAATGGGGGGATTGATTAATAGTTACTTTCCTCGTAGGTGCTTTATTTGACAATAGTGATACGGACAATTGACAGATATGGTGATTGATCAATTAAGTAAATGAGGTAATTCTATGCACAAAATGTCGTTAGTAAATATGATAACACACACATAAAACTAACAAATAAAAATGGCAAGAATTCCTAATCTAAATGACCTGTTAAGGGGAGGTCGGACTTGACAACTCCTCATCGTGGGAGCGCTATCAAAGGACTGCTCTCGAGTTAACTTGGCATTCTCCCTTGTTGGGGGTATTTTGCCAAGCCCCGCTTTTGTGGCAGTCTCCGTTTCTTTGGGGAAAGAAAGAGGCGCGAAAGGTACTTAAGTTTAAATAATAGATACGGTATACAAGTATGGAGGCTTCACCAGAGATTGAAGGTGTATGCATGAGACCGGCAAATTAGCCTCTTACAGCTGCATACCCTCTAATGACAATGCATGCTTTTGTCTTACAAAGATTCCCTATCAATTTTTGGCTTATATATATATATATATATATATATATATATATATATATATATTATTATTATATACCTCTACATGTTATATATATATGATATATATATATATATAGTATAATATATATATATATATATATATATAAGGGGGCGGGTAGATTTTCTGTATCATTTTCATTATCCGCTACCGCAGATACGATGCATTTTATGCGGATAGTGAATATAAAGAATCCCATAAAGTAAAGGATATGGAATATTTATGAATGATAATTGACTAGTGCGAAGCTTAGGTCAAGTTGAACCAAATTGGTTCAAAACAAATCGGAATATTTGGTTCCTATTCAGTATGCTCTAGATCGTTGAGAATGGTGAAGATTCGGTCTCCTTCCCTTCTGGATCAGTGTGAAGTTACACCAACCACCAATCGTTGTGTACAGAAATCATCTAAATGTAGTGTCATACAAGTGGCACGGGACTTAGAACTCCGTGCAATTTGGCACTGGCATTGACATTGGCACTTCCTGGCACTATCTATCG
>JABUQX010126721.1:12500-15000 GCA_015478945.1 Trachelipus rathkii | reverse complement strand
TGAATCTGTTTCTGTAGTGTTGCAAGTTTAGGTGGTGGCCGCATCTCAATTTTTGGCCAAAGATGACTGGATTGATTTATGGGAAGGGAGTTAAATTCAGATGCTATTTCAGGTCGGTAATTATTAGTATATTATTTAGATGTCTATTTCTTAAATATTGTACTGTTAGGTGAGCGTGTTTTTGAATGAAATATGAGGTGTTGTTTTGTGGGGGAAGGATATTACTTAGGATTTGATGAAATAATATGACTGTGTAAGAAGGAGGTTGTTTTAGTCTGTCATTAGTGGGGTTAGAGAGTGCAGTGTGAAGGGTGTTGTTGTGACTGTGTTTTCCCGTAAAATTGGGTGCCTCTTATTTCTAGGTGATTGTCTATTGGGTAGTGTCTTTGTTTCATCGTGTAAGTGTTGTTTAGGAGTTGTTAGTGTACATCCTGTTATAATTCTGAGTACCTTGTTTTGGGTTGTTGGGAGTTTTTTCATGTTTTCCTTGGTTAATAACGGATGCCATATTGGTGATGAATGGGCGGATGAATTGTTTGTATATGGTGATGGATATCTGTCTGTTATTTTTGATGTCAGTGCCGGCTATGGTTCTTAGGATGTTTAATTTCATGTTCGCTGATGTTGTTATGTTTTCTATGTGTTTTGAGAAAGTTAAGTGTGTGTCCAGTGATATTCCTAGAATTTTGGGTGTTTTGCTTAATGGGATAGTGATATCATTTAGGGTAATTTGGGGGCTGGTAGTACCGAGTTGACTGTTTGTTGTAATTAGTGTAATTTGAGGACTGGTGATGCTGACATTCTCTTGTCCGTTAGTCAAGTCTGTATTTGGTTGATGTATTGTTGGGCTAGAAGGGGTGTTGTGTTTTGATTCTGGTGCGTGGCAGCTATGGTAATGTCATCAGCGCAGGTTATTATGTATGTTTGGTCTGTTTGTGGTTGTGTGTAGATCTGCTGTGAATAGGCTGAAGAGTGTAGGGGATATAGGATTACTCCTTGGAGTACGCCGTTTTAAATGTTAACTGTGCGTGATTTTTTGTTGTTAATCTGTATTTGAGCGGTTCTTCTAGATGGGAAGTTTGATAGCCATTTCTTCAAATTAATGGGGATGTTTGATTTTATTATTTTGTGTATCAGATCGTGTCTGATGGGACTGTGTCCAACATTTATGATGATTGCTGATATCTTTTCAGTAGACTGATTCTTAGTCTGTTATTGGTTGCATAATGTTTGAGAGCTGTTGTACGGTTAAGTGGTTTTGTTGTAGCTGTTTGAATTTGCTTGGGGATTTGTGTGTTTTATTCTTATTCCAGTATTATATATATAATAATAATAATATAATATATAAATAATAATAATAATATATATATCAATAATAATATAATATATCAATAATATATCTTATGTATCTTATATTTCTTATATATATTCATCTTTCTTATATATATATATATGTATATATATATATATATATATATATATAAATATATATATATATATATATATAAATATAATAATATAATAATAATAATATATGTATAATATGTAATAATAATAATAATAATAATCAACAACTATAATATATTTTTAATATATAACTAATATATATATATGTGTATATATATATATAATACAATAATAATATATATCATATATAATCAAATATAATAAACATAATAATATCAATAATATCATATGTATATGCTTGTGTATTTATATGTAATAATATACTTATATATCATATATATATAATAATAATAATAATAATGTATAATATCTAATATACGATGTATATGTAATAATAATAACTTATAACATATTTCTTACTATTTCTATATATATAACACATATAATAATAACCAACCTTATATATATATATATACATAATATATATATATACTATATATATATAATTACCATACCTCTAATTTATAGGTTTAGTCTGTTTCCGCTAAATGATCATGATGACAAATACAAACCTATCATAGCACCTACAGCTACCGCGATCGTATTCACTTCTTTACTAACAGCCCTATCGCTATAATTTTTAGCGGATACAAATTCAACATATAAGTAGTATATATACTTCTCTCATATCATATATACTCCTTATCTCTATACATATATATATATAGCATATATATATATATATATATATATATATATATATATATATATATATTATATTATATATATAAGTCATACTACTCTATAGATATACAAAGAGATCATATATATATACTATGTATATATATCATATATATATAATAATATATATATAACTAATATATATAATATATAATATATATATATATATGAATTGAAGTTATGGAATGTGAAGAAAAATCTATTATAGAATAGTTAATTTCATTCTAATCATGATTTGTTTATAAGTATGTTTTTAAGGTAATGAAACATGGGAGACATGTAATATAATAATATGTAACATGGCATAACCAATATATAATAATATATCTCTTTATATATATATTCTCTATAT
>JABUQX010126721.1:2500-10000 GCA_015478945.1 Trachelipus rathkii | reverse complement strand
ATATATATATTATATATATATATGCTCTTATATATATATATATATATAGCAGTAGACAGAATGTTTTTGGGGTTGAATATATATATATATATTTATATATATATATATATATATATATATATATATATATTTATATATATATATATATATATATATATATATATATATATATATATATATATATATATAAATATATATATTATTTCAATAAACATAAAGATAAATCCAACATTGACATCAAATTCCAAATACAAAAGATATAATTTTATTTATATAAAATTCTTCATCAGGATCACTTAACAACAAAATTGATTTTACAACTCCCTCTGTTTATATTGTATAACTTCTGGTGAACCTCATTATAAAAAGCCCATTCTGCTAGGCTTTCTTCTCACTCTCAGTTGACATTGTGTTTAAAATCCCTCAGTAGGAAAATATTTTTTTGATGTTACTTGCCAGTCAGTACAATGTACCCTGAATCTTAACAATCTACCTTCCAGTACATTGGATCAAATTTATTTTTAATTTAAGTTTTTTAATAGCTATCCGATGGAATGTGAATTTACAAAGATTATTGAAATATCTGGATCTTATTAAACTTGATCCTAACTGGTTTCGAAAAATCATCAAGAAAAAAGTATAATCTTTCTATATAAAAGTGTGTGTTCACATGAGGCATCCTCATTTCTTCATTAACAGAAAGCAAAAGTTCTGTTACAACTTCCAAATGTTTGAAAATGTTACATCAATGTTGAAATAAGTTGGGTCATAAATAAACTTTATCAATTTATTTGATTTCAGACTTCAATCTGAGTTTACCGAAGATTTAATATCTTGATCCATTTAAACTCCTCCTAAAGCTTTAACAAATGCTTTAAAAATTTCTATAGATCGTAACAATCTATTGTAACTTTTAGGGCTCACTTCTTGTTTATTCCATTCGTTTTGAGTTTTGTCTGAATTTGAACAGAATCTTTCCTGTTTCAATAAGGCCGTAAGATCCGCCCTTGGCAATCTAAATTGTACTTAATATAGTTGCATTTGCTATGCCATAAAGTTTCATCTATTATTACCATGGATGTGAACATCAATGAACATATAACGCCGTTGGATATTTTAGATAGCTTAAACACCTCTAAAAAGTTTTTATTTTGCTTCTGCACCATCATATCGTTATTCAATCAGAAAATCCTTCTTCTTTAGTTCGTGTATTACCTCCGCTAGAGATTTTCCTTTAATGCTTTCAACAACTTCTTAACTAGGTTACAATTATAGTCCTTATTTCCATTCATGCTCTATGCTCTTAATTTGCCTTGATTAACTGTTAATCCTGTTTTTATTAAAAATTAAATTCAAGAAGATAATCTTACGATGTTATTTAATCTTTAGTCATAAAATACAAGGTTTATAGCGCATTAAAGAACATAGTCCTAGGGTACATTATTCTATGTGTCTTTAATTATTATTATTTAAATTTAATTGGAAATTTCGCTGCAGAAAGTTGTAGCGCTGTAGTTCAATATTTTATGTTTGTGCAGAAGTTATTCACATTTTTCACTGCGTCAACTTATAGCTTGAAAATTTTAAGGAGTAAATTAGAAATGTATAAAAATAAACAATCCGTTTCACTGAAAAGAGTTTCTGATACAAGATGGTCAGCAAGAGCAGACGCTGTATTAGCTATAAAACTTGGATTTACCAATATAAAAGAGGCTTTAAATGCAATTTGTATTGCAGAAGAAGAAAATCAAGCTACGATAGTGGAGGCGACTTTACTTCTGAAGAAAATGGACAAATATGAAACCGCCCTAATGACAGTGATTTGGAATACTATTTTGCAAAGAATAAATGCTACTAGTAAATCACTGCACAGCTATTTTAGTAAAGTGCGAGCTATTCAAAGAATCTATCCAACTGAAGTTATTAGAAAATTTTATCAATAATTTTCAGGAAGAATATGAAAAAGTTTAAAAAGAGAAAACTGATTTATCAGGGCTATCTATCATTTAGTGTGGAAGATGAACAAAATAGCAGACGACGAAAGAGAAACGCGTTTTTTGATGAAAACAAAAAGTCGGACACGAATTCACAATTAGAGAAGATTTTAAAGTCAATTCATTTTATGTCATATGTGATAACACTAAGGCACAACTATCTCAAAGAGCTCAGAAGTATGAAGTTGTTCTAGAGCCTTTTCGTTTATTCTTTGATAGGAAATTGTCAACAGAAGAAAGAAAGAAAGCGCTAAAAAGTTGAAGGATATGTACAAAAATGACAATGATGTTTGTACTTAGGAAGATGAATTGGACATTTCTATGTTATAAAAGAAAACGAAGACACCACAAAAACCACACTAGACAATCAAACATCTTAGTTACCATGATAGTGGTTATCAAGAGATATCACATCTATCGAGTCGCCAAAGAAATGTCTTGCACATTTCCGAATATTGAAATATTATTGAAGATTTTTCTAACAATTCCCTTATCTAATGAGTCCGAAGAAAGATCATTTTCTGCTTTAAAGAGAGTAAAAAATTATTTAAGGAATACAATGGGAGAAGAAAGACTAAATAACTTGGCCATTTTGTATATAGAGCAGGAAATTTTAAACCGCATTGACACTGCCAAAATAATTGATGATTTTTCAAAGAAATAAAGCAAGACAGAAATTCATATAAAAATATTTTTTAAATAAATTTATTTAATGTGTAGCGGTATGAAATTTTTCATTACTTTTCTTTTTTGTTAATAAGTTTATGAGAGTTTTCTTGCAACTTCTATTTTTAACTTGAGTTTGAGGGCCCCAAAATTTTTACCGCTTGGGGCCTCCACTTGACTTGAGCAGCAACTTCTGAAATGCAAATATATCAGTTTGAAAACAGCCATGTCAAGGTAACAAAGGCATATATGTATGAGGTTGTAGTTCTTATGAGTTCTCACAGATGGCTCAAGTGTCTCCATTTCGTAATTAGCTTGTTTCAAAATGTTGAAATACTAACAACCAATCAGTTAATCAATTTTTTACGAAATGTCTCACGCTAAATTCGAACTGATATCAATCACATGTCAATGATTATTTATGTATACAAATAATAAAAGTAGGTTATTTTGTCTCTTTGGGTTCAATGATACACATAAAAAAAAAATAAAAAATCGGACTCCAGAGGGAAAATTCCAACACTGTCTCTTTCAAGATGTCGACAACACTAAACTGCCTTTCTCGACAGTTATTTGGGCTTGGTACTAAACCCCTCCTCCGGGTTTCTGAATTCCAACGGGATTTCTCTTTGGTCGGCATTGAGAACTGGAGTCAATCGCTAACTCCATCATGCCAATCAACGTTTTTCCTCTGGGCTATATGCACTCACTCACTCTTTTAGGGGACCCAAAAACTCCTCCTCTGAATAAGAAATTCGAAGACGTCGGCGACTAAAGATACCTATCCCTATTTCTAACTTAAGACCTTCGACCGTTTTGTGATTTCGGCTCATTCATCGTTCGTTTCTTCACAAATAATCTCTCTTGAGGGTCACGAATCTTCAGCTTCCCAAAACAAACTTTTCCTCGTTTTAGATTCTGACTGCAGTTCCCGTCATTTCGAGATTTTGAAGTCACGTTAACTTTGTCGTTATGACTGAAGTTTACACCTAAGGAGAGTTAACGAAATTTTTTGAGAAGCGCTTGTTAAACACTAGTGGATAATTATGGTCGTGGGTTTCTCCAGCTTGATATCTATATATATATATATCTCTCACTATATATATATATATATATATATATATATATATATATATATATATATATATATATATATATATATATATATAAAATATATATATATATATATATATATATATATATATAACCAAATATATATATATCATATCTCTCATATATATATATATATATATATATATATATATATACTCGCGCTTCTCCTCACTGCTCTCGCTCTGTCTCGCCTCATACCTCTATCGCTATATATATATCACTGTGGTCAACTATTGATCAGCTTATATTTATTGCTTTGGTTAAAGACCCTGTTCTTTCCAGGTTATTTACGACAAGCACATATTTTTAAAACCACTTTATTAATTTAAACATTAAAATTCTAATGCAAGCTTTCGTCTTAATGACCTTTTTCAAGCACAGTTGCGCATCTGATGATCTATTGATTTTTCTCTTTTGTGAATTCATCTGTTAGTAAATTATACATGTGTAACCATTTCTGTAAAGTTGATATTTACATAATTTTGTTCTGAATTTTTCTATTCTCTCCAGGACAGCGATTGTAGTTGGGAAGATTATATACACAAAGGCTTCTGTTCTTATTAGTGTATATGTTTCTGATGCTTGTCATGTTTTGAATGTCTACTAATTGGCAAGTGTACCTAAAAAATGTGTAAGAGCATTTTCCTAACCCGTATCGAAAACGTGCAGGAGTTGGTATTTCCTGCAGTTGAGATCTATTAACTAACATATGTAAGATATTGTCACAATTGTTGCAGGGTATTTTGTAAAGGCAGGGTTTTTTAGTTTGATTTGGGGGGGTTTTAATACTTTTAATTAGAATATTATTGGAGGTATTAGTTGTATATGGTTTGGTATGATCTTTTTTATGTTGTTAATGTTTCTGTTTGGTATCGGTATGTATGTTTTATGTGTATTGTGTTGAAAGGTATTTGTATCATAAAATTTTTCCTTTGCGTTTTTGTAAGCTGTAAATTATGTTGGGGGATATTTTGAGTTTTTTGGAAGGTGTTTTTATATATATATATATATATAGATATATAAACTGTCTTATAAATATATATATATATATATATATATATATATATATATATATATATATATATATATATATATATATATATATATATATATATATATATATATCTGTAATTTTGTGGTAAGAAGTTTGTTTTCATGGAGCTATCAGTGTGAGCAAATTTAGCAATTTTTCATCATTGCAATTATTAACTCCCAGGATATCGATTTATCGAGAAGAATTTTTTTCCTTTCTTTTCCTAATAACAGATAGATTTAATTCTGACCTTATCATTCATTATATAAGTATAAAAATAATGCTTTATTTCTTTTATGCAATAGTAATACTTATGTTTTAGGGAAAATTAACTATATCATTTTGTTCAAGATTGATTGTAAGAAATCTTTCATTACTCAATTTAGGCTTGTTCAAGCTTTGAGTCATCGTGTACTCAGCTTCCCCGGAGATCAGGAGACACTCATGCACAGAAGGAGGAATTAATCTATCCCTGAAAACGGGAGTGTTCACTCCAGAACGTGATACCTTTAGATGCTAAAACTTACGTAATCTATACTCGCCAAACTTCGCCTTGACCCATTCTGAATGTGTGATCATTAAATCATGTAAGCTATTTATGTCGGAGAAAATTGGAATATGCCTAAGGTAAGAAAGTATTTACGAAAATTTATGAGTTTATATCCTTCAAACAGTTCATTGATAAAGATTTTAATCAACGAAGACAGGTATTTCAGATTCTAAATCATGCATCTTGCTACTATATTGTAGTTTATTCACTCACTCACACACACACACACACTAATATATATATATATATATATATATATATATATACCCTTTACTTCCTAGTTAGCATATCTATGTACATAAAGCTTCACATCAAATATATTTTTATATATATATGCTTCTATATATATATAAACTGCTATATATATATATATATATATATATATATATATATATATATATATATATATATATATATATATATATATATATATATATATATATAAAATATATTCTTTATATATAATTAATATTATTATTATTATTATTATTATTATTATTATTATTATTATTATTATTATTATTATTATTATTATTATTATTATTATTATTATTATTATTATTATTCATTTCCATTATTAACCACATTTCCTATTCATTAATTATTATTATTATTATTATTCATTATTATTATTATTATTATTATTATTATTATTATTTATTATTATTATTATTATTATTATTATTATTATTATTATTATTATTATTATTCTATATAATTATTATTATTATTATTATTCTAATCTTATTGGAAAACAAACAGATAAAGACGACAAAAACTACGAACCAGAACTTTCAAGAATGTCCTTACCATAAACTTTATATGCTCATAACTCTAAATATGGCTTTAAACCTTTATTAAAATTAAGGACAAAAGATAGTTTGTTAAAATAGTTGGTTGTTTAAGTAATGTTATTTAGATATTTCATATAATAAGAAATTTTTGAAAAAATTTTATGAGAATAAAATTGAGAAAATCATCAAGAGCATTGGCATTTAAAACATTAAAATTATTTACATTCTTAATTAAAAAAGATTCTAATAATTGTCTTTTGTGAGTTTTTATCACGGGAGGTATCAGTTCTATATTTTCAACTTCGATCTTGTGTTCTTTCTCTTCTCTATGCTGCTGCAGGGATGAGTTACGATCACAAATTTTTAGAGAGTAAGAATGTTGGTATTGCCTTCTTTTCAGATCAGAAGTTTCTCCAATATATAAAGAACTACAATCTTTACAAGGAACTTTATAGACACCAATTTTCTGAATCATCAAATTTTTTAGTATATAGAAATTTTTTAGTAGTGTTGTGGACACTAGAAACAAGCATAAAATCTTTAGGTAACTATTTCTTAAAATTGTCAGTTGGAAAAGGCACTATTATCTTGATTTTATCATTTGCAGCTCAACAGTGGGAGGTGAAAAATAAAACTTCCTTTTTGCTGCATTTATCTCAGGGTAATAGAGATTTTTAAAAACATCCTTAACATATTCTATTTCCGTATCTAGATAATGTGAACTGCAAATTCGTAGAGCCCTTAAGAAGAACCCCTTCACAACACCGTGTTTTACAAAATCAGAGTGACAAAAGAGCCAATGAACATAATTATCCACGTGTGTCTCTTTTCTATAAACATCAAATGCAATATGACCATCTGTAGCTCCCCTCAAAAGAATATCAGAAAAAAAAGAAAGCTTATCATCAATTTCCATTGCCAAAGTAAAATCTATTTCAGCGACAAATCCATTTAATTCACTAACAATCAGGTCCACATTTTTTAAGAAGCAAAAATATCATCAACATATCTTAATAACAAAAAAATGATGAGTTTTGATGTGGTGTCATTGTTCACTAGTGTTACTGTGAAGTTGACTTTGTCTTGGCTTAGAGACTTTTTATGTATTTCAGAATTTCAGTTGCACATTAATATTGATGTGTTTTTAAAATTGATAGATTTATGCCTTTCACAAGCCCATTTTACCTTCAATAATGAATTTTACACCCAAATTACAGGCTTAAGCATGGGCTCACCAATGTCACTTCTACTTAGCAACATCTTTATGGAGTTTTTTAAAGTACAACTCATATCTCAAAAACTACAAAGCTACAGCGAAAAGGAATACATTGCTGGAATGCTGATCCAATT
>JABUQX010126720.1:17500-20000 GCA_015478945.1 Trachelipus rathkii | reverse complement strand
ATATATATAAATTATATAAAATAAATAAATAATATAAATGATATAAATTTATACTTGAGGTAATTGATCTTATTTCCAATATGAATAATTACATTTATATAAACAAAACTTAAAATAAATGAAATTATACAAAGCCAATGCTTTCGTACCTAATCGTCCACTTCTTCAGGACCTGGAAAGTTGATACGATTAGGCACGAAAATTGGCTTTGTATAATTACAATTAAAATTAAGTGATTTAATGTAATTAAAATCAATATTACTTTATAAATATCATATTACCTCAAGGCTAAATCAATCATTAATATTTAAACTACAGAAGTGTATATATTAATATATATATATGATATAGTATATATACTATAATATATAAATAATATATATATATATATAAATAATAATATATATATATAATATAATATAATAATTATATAAATATAATATATATAATATATATATAATAATATTATATATATATATATAAAATATATAAATATATATTATTATATATTATATAATATTCACACGCCTCTCTCCTTAAGGTCGCAACATCACGGCAACAGAATAGGTAAAGAATAACAATTCCAAATAAAGCCCGTCTACCCCCCCTTTAACCGTCTAGTGAAACTCGGTCGCAGTCAAAAATCCACCTAGAGCTTCACGACTCTCACTATGGCATCTCGTCAAATTAGTTCATCCTTTGGCCCAGGTCGTCACAACCATACCCCTCACAAAACCAACCATTCGCTCCAGTAGCACCTTCTTCTCGCCCTGCCAAAACACGCATTTCTTCTCCCCAGGCATTCTACTGACTCACATCAACTTTTTCTTCGGCTCCCAAGCGTCAATTCCCAACACACTCAAATCTATACATCGCTTAACAACCCTATCATCCATCCTTTCCAAATGATCAAACCACTCTCAACGTACTTTAATTTACTCTCTCATTTACCCCTTTCTTACGCCTAACAAACTCAATACCGCTCATCATTTATCAATTCTCTCACACCTAACATTCCCTAAGATGTCCATCTTAACACATTTACTTAATCATCTATACCTCTGATTCCAGACCATAGTCTCACTACTAACATAGTTAACAACAACATACCTTCGTAAGACCCTAGCCACTCAAGACTCAGTCAATTTACATTCACCAGCCACTTTCCTGCCATTCACAACTTTCCTACTACCCTGCATCATCCGTTCCCTTTTCATCCAACACATATCCAAAATATTTAAACTCAACACTTGTTCCAGCTTATCACCATCTAACATAACTTCACACTAGACTGTTCCTCACTCACAACCATAACTCTCTACGTTTACTTCAAACCCCTCCTTTTACAGCACCCTGTAAAATCTCTCTACCAATCCACTCAAACTCTCTCAGATCACCACACAAAAAACCAAACCATCCGCATATAATAAGGTAGGGCACCCTACACTCTCTTCCATTCTTCATCATTATCACACCATCCCCTGCCACCCCCACCTCTGATTCTTTTATCACCCCATCCATATACAAATTGAATAACCAAGTAGACATAACAAGCATCCCTGCCTCACAGCTATTAATATTAAACAAATTACTTTCGACTCCATTATTCTTACACACGCTTCACTATCTCATACATACTTTTGATTTCAGAAGCTTACCACCAAACACCATATATCAACTAACACCTGCCATAGAGCTTCCGTATTAATCCTATCATACCCCTGTTGCAAATCCATAAAACCTAAATACAATTTATTTTTCTTCTCTCTCATTTTCTCAATCATTTGTTTCAATGTAAAGATTTGATCCACACATCCTTAACCATTTCTAAACGCACCTTGTTCATTAATAATAATAATAATAATAATAATAATAATAAAAAAAAAAAAAAAAAAAAAAAAAAAAAATAATAATAATAAACAATAATAATAATAATAATAATAATCATACAAACCTTGCTAATAAAAACTGTGACTGTCCTTGTTGCTGCTTATTAGACTGCATCAATGATGATGGGCACTGACTGGAAGCAGCTACATTTGAAGAGGAACCGGACCCTAAGTTAACGACAACCCGACTTTGCGCCGTTCCACCACTCATGCTGCTATTAACATTATTTGAGAGAACTCCGCTAGAACTATTACCATTTGGAACATTTGCATTACGAGTCTGAGCTGCACTAACTGCATTATTTGCAGTCCCAGACATACTGCCAGAAGCAGCACCACTTCTTCGAGTAGGTAGACGATCTAATTGTTGTCTATTAGCAGCCTAATTATAAAAAAGATATAAAATTTGCACACCCAACATAGATGTTTAAGTACTATTAAGCATTGTAATTTTACAAAAAAAAAATAAATAAATAAAAAACTGCAGACTTCAGGATTATTAACTACAAGGAATTTGTAAAAATTACTTTAAATAAACAGCTTGGATTATTCTAAGTTAACAGCAGAACCATTCTTTTTCTTCCCACAATCTCACAGTTGTTATAGGAATC
>JABUQX010126720.1:0-12500 GCA_015478945.1 Trachelipus rathkii | reverse complement strand
ATAATATTATATATATATATCTATATTATATATATATATTAGTATAGTTAATAGTAAATAGTATCCGCCTCAGCCCTGATTTTTATAAAAATTACAGAATAGACTTTAAAAAAATAATGAAGCATAAAAAAAAAAACAACAAAAATGAGTGCTCTCTTTAGAAAAAAAAAAAAGTTACAGCCTTCTGAAATTGTGAATAATTCCATGGCAATGTTTCTCATACTCCAACTGAGCGGTACTTCCGTTTTATGCACTTATAGAAGTAGGCCTACTATACAAATCGGACGAAAGAACAGCAGACTATTGCTAACAGATATGTTTACAGAAACCATGTGTAAAAAGGAGTTTCTTAAAATTTTTTGCAGAATTGATTTTTTTTAAACCTAAATATAAGAAATGAAATATAAATAACGCAAAGAAATATTAAAAAGGGAAATAAAAAAATATTGAATAAACATACCAAAAAAACTACTTATATAAATATCTCAAATATATATAATATATATATATTAATATATAATAATATATTAATTATATATATATAGATATAATAATATATATTATTATAATATTATATATATATATATATATTTATATATAATGCCCCTGTTATACGTTTTACGACTCCGGTCAGTTTTGATTTATATTTTTTTTGTTTTTTTGTTAACATATTGTTAGTATATGATACTAATAAGAATTTTTGAAATTTATCAGGGTTGACGGACATGATTCAAAGTTCTTAAAATATTTTAAATTAATTTTTTTAAAATCACTATATAAAGAAAAAATTTCAAAAATGAAATATATCTCGAAAAGTACGATATTACAAGAAAAACACATTACATATTTGGATCAGCATATCATTAAAAGCTTATTACAAAAATGTAAAAAATAATTAATCAAAATATGTCGAAACGATCGTATCTGATGGGATAGACAAAAACCGATACATTTTTGGAATCAACACATAAAAACTTATTTACAACAATGTAAAAAAAAAAAAACAATATTATGGGGCTCGAGCCGAGGGGGGGACAGATGGGGGGGGACGTTTCCATACCCCCGTTAGGGGAGGGGCGGAGAGGAACCCCCGCGACACCCAAATACCAAAACGCGGGGGTTCCGGAGACCCTCCCCGGAGGGGGAGAATAGTCCTACCCTGTCGTTCCGCCGGGACAAGGCCGAGAGACCCCAATCCTGCCATCTTTGCTGTGCGGTTTACCTTGGGTATTCCTTTATCGTTAAAAATAAAAAAAATAAAACTGACAGGAGCCGTAAAACGTAACAGGTCCTATTTATTTTTGAATTCTGTCCGTCACCACTTATTAAAATTGAAATTAGTTTTAAAATTAGTTTAAAGAAACGAATTTTATATGAAAAGAACAAAAACAAAAGACAAAAAAAATATCAAACTGACGGATGTTTCTAAACATAACAAAGGTTCCATGATGATAATATATTACTATTAATATATATTAGTGATAATAAGATAGATGCATGTTGATATAGGTATACTATCATAAATCTAGAGGGTACACCGCTACCGCCGAGCCGGGTACGAAGAAAATTATGTAAACGAGTATTTTGGGGTGCCAAGACGACGTATATGTGATGGGCGGATGAGAGGAGGTAAAATATTACGTGATATTGTTAATAAAATAGACATGACAAGCCAGTAAGATAAGAATAAGGTAATAGAATAACTAATGCACTATACTATGAATTAGAGAGGAGGGGGCGAAAGTGGTGATAAAGGTAGGTGTGGCGGTACATGAATGATAAACTAAACTGTAGTCTGGCTATTTAGTTGCGACATAGCCTTAGATGCGTCGAACAGAGTGACTTGCCTGCCCGAAACTTACCAGGAGTTCAAAGATAAAAGTGTGGTCCCTAGAGGTGTTTGTCTGAATAGATCTAGAGGTAATTGATCTCACTTGCAACCGAAAAGCGACCCCAGTTGATGAATCATTCGTGGTTTTAGAGCAGTAATCAGCAACCCTGGATATAGAGCGCCAGGGCCTCGATAGAAGCTCACCATATAAAAGATATAAAATTTAATAGTACATCATAAGATGTATCCGCCCTATTTATATATAATTTTATTCAGCGTAGATATGAAAGGTTTGTCTAATGGAGAAATAATGACAATAATTGATCAAAGTATAAATAATTAATATACTGGATAGATAAATGGTGAAGAGAATGTACAAGATGCCATGTTTTTAAGTGGTTAAAGGGGGAATACTCATACCCTCATAGCACAGAACCGGGAATTAATTAGATCAGAAATGCATGTGGGTTAATTCATTATAGATATTATATATCCTGTGGAGATATACGTAAATTATATTATAAAACCCGTATGGTGTTAGTAACTCAATATAAATGTGTCAGTATTATAAACCAGATATATAAAATGATATAAACGAGAGTTGATACAGTTATAAGCCATAAGTATATTCGAGAGTGTTCTAGATCATCTCTCTAGCAGATAATGAATTGTGAGTTAAATTTCCTCACTTAGGAAGCAGTACCTCAGAAAAGCGATGCGTGATTTGTGAATGGTTATGTTATGAATAGGTTCCTAGGATATATGCGGAGAGTAAGAGTAAGAATAGAGAAGTGGCTCCTAGTTTCAGTGAAAATTTTTAGTGAATAATTATTGAGTGAGTTCATCTTAGTGGAGATAATATATATTATAACCTCATATCGATAGCATAATAAGCTAGCAGGTATGAATGGAGTTAATTAATATTCAGAGAGCTGACTAGTGAATTACAATTATGAAGAAAATTTTGATTAATAATGTATGAGACAATACATGATAATAGTAGTTATGCATCGAAATGTAAATAGTTCCTACTTTTATCAGGAAATAAAATGAGTCTTGTTTTATTTTGTGTCTGACACTATCTATTATAGATTTTAGATATAAATTGTTTTATTGCAGAATATATGATATATATATAATACTCTTAGAGTATTTAAATAATTGTGCGTGATAATTAGAGTAACACTAGGTTGAATACAGATCCAACTCCAGATAATGGAAAGATCTTTTATTAGTATTATTTTGAAGTAATTAATATCCCATTATAAATTTAACAAGAAAAATACAAGAATCTCGATACTAGTTCGACACTCAAGTATTTCTAAAAAATGGAATTTATAAAAGATAGACAACAATCTACAAATAACAGAGGATATATTAAAATGAATATTCAGTATGTGGGTTAGAGTGGTGTCCAAGGAGAAAGTAAAGAAGTAAAAACTGAATAATAGATTAATAAGAGACTACTACTACTTCTACTATCGCTATTATGGTTCTTAATACTCTATTATACAAACGGTATGAAATTTATACGTGTGTTAGTAATTCTTGTCAATTCTCGACTCTATAAACATTATCTTCTCTATCAACAATTAACTACTTCGGACATCTGTAAGAGTAAACTTATCTGTGAGGTATTATGAAATATAACAGGTATTAGATAATCTCTTGAAATTAGTTCTCTCATACGCTTTTCTTGATAAAAATGTGTAGTTTGAAAAAATAAACTGTTAAGTATAGGTACTTCTAATGAGAGCAATAAAGGTGAGGTGATGCACTCACAGAGGATAGGACACATTTGGTTTGGATAATGAAAAAGTGGAGAAAATTTATGAATTTAGTACTATTTATTTACTTATTTATTGGTTATTATAGGGTCAACATATGTTTAAAAAAAAAAGGAAGGTTACGAGCACTGACTCGGAGTAGGGCCTCATCAGTTCGAAATCGTCCGTAAGAAGGCCTCGGGCCCAGAGACACACCCACTAGTACTGTGCGTAGTTGACCAATTCGTTCTTGTTTTTTTCTCCGTTGTGGTCATTACGTACCGGTACTTTTTAAAGATTAAAAAACTAATGTGATCCAAACATTTGGCTCAGACTCTGTATTGACCTCTCTCAGAAATATTATCCGAGGTAGAATTCTATTTATAAAGGTGTGAATTAGGAGTTCGATAAACAGAAGGGGGCCAACAGTCGTATATATCGTTTACTTATTTAGGACATCATATTATAACTAAATAAGAAAAAATAATCTCGATAGATCTCAAAAAACATTTGATTATCAAACTCAAAGACCAAACTAGCTAATAATTGTGAATTAGGACAAACTCATAATATACCTGATATATTAGGATTTCTCTGGTAGATAATCTAAAAAGTGGACAATAGTTATTTGTGTATTTATATATATTAGGATATTGTTAGATTTTCATGTAATTTCATAGTGCTCTCCCTCTCACGCGCCTCATACTCCAATAAACCTGTCCTCTAACACCGCCTGTAGATCTAAACATAGAATTGCGTATGAGGTTCTACATTGGGTGGGTTGATATTGTTAGGTTCTTGTTATTGTTACCTCAATCCTCCCGTTCCACCCGGTTTTGTTGAGACCTATGTATATCTTAAGTAATTTGATTCATGAACCTACATGAATTTTTGATATATACTTTATCTTCCCTTCGGTTGTGGTTAAATGCTGACCTATAGTATATATGTAATAATGTGTCTATTTCCATATGATAAGTTTAATAATAATAAATATATTATTATATATTAATATATTGTGTGAAATTTAAATTATTTAAATATATATATATTAATTATATATTTATTAATATTATAATTAATATATATTATAATATTATATAATATTATTAATATTGATTATATATTAATATATATTATATATTAAATATATAAATTATATATTAATAATATATATATTTATTTATTAATATATTATATATATTAATTATAATATTATAATAGATATATTAATGATATAAATAATATATATATATTAATATTAACTAATTATAATATATTAATTAATATTAGATATAATTATAATACATTATTATATATATAGTTATATATAAATTATTAATTATAATATATTATTATAATATATAATTATAAATATATAGTATATAATATTATTAATAATAATTATAACTATATTTAATAATATTAAATATATATATTTATATATATATATAAAATATTAAATATATTTAATATGTATATATTTAATTATTATATTAATTTAAAATTATATATTATATTATATAATTCTAATATATATATATACAACAATCCTATAAACAATTTACCTTGCTACCCAGTTCATAAATGTAGCTCAACTGAGGCCTGCTAGTTGGGGCACAATGAGCCGGTTCGCTTGCGGCGAAGTATCCTTGTTCTCTAATATACCGAGTCCTCATGTTAGATTTGTACTCGAGGAATCTTCAGCTATTCTCAATACCTTACTGAACATGGATTATTCCGCGCATTAGTTGTCTTACCTTGATAATTTGATCCATCTAACTGACTATGGTAGTTGAACGTGAATGTCTATTCTGCACATCAGATCTTAGTACCACTAAGACGTCGTCCATCTTAGCCATCTCTCACTCCACTCTCTAGGGTCTCCACTACCTTCAGACTACTTGGCCTCGTCTCTTCAGTACTCACCTTGCAGTAATATTCATCACATGAGTGTACTCACCGCACACATACTCTCTGAACGTACTATGAGGACTGAGCGTATCCACGATAGTAGTATTCAATGCAATGGAATATTACTACAGTCCACACAGAGAATAGAACGCCTCTCTTAAGATGCAATCTCTCTCTGCGGATTTTGACTTCAAGTATCCTGTTTGTCTCACTTCGAACCTGCGTGTGTTCTTTACGTGGAAATGCAACTCAGATCAAGTGTAAGTAAATCCATTTTAGGGTCTATGAAGGATAATATTTAGAGAGTAAACTAAGTTACAGGCTAAATCAATAATCATAAATCCATTATCAAGGTTATAGGTGTTTGTTGTTTAAGGTGGGTATACCTCATATACAATTATACTATACTAATTCTATATAATGTATTTAATTTAATAATATTATTGGTAACATCATGATTCTGCCATACATTAATATACTTAAATAATATATAATGTGATCAAAAATATACTATTACTTATCATAATAACTAATATAATTTACTACCATTTTCATATAACTACTAGTGATAATAACTTAGTGATAGAAGGAAAACCCCTAGCCTCCATATATATGATAATTAAAGAAATTACTGGTCTCCTCAATTAATATAGACCTGCCTTTATATTTCTTTTAATTTTCATGTGGCACTCGTATTTTCAGGATGTTCGTGAGTTTTGGTCCCGGTGCAATAACGTGAAACACTATCAACGGTTGTACGCACAATAATCCCGTAGACCTTAGGGAATTTAAGACAAGCATTTTTGGCAGGCCGCCCAAAGCTATCGACATACTGTACGTTTATACAGTCCGTTGAGCGGAGAACCCAATGTAAGATGTAGAAGAATCCAGCTGTATAAAAGACAGCAAAAGCTAGTTGACTTAACTTGAACATGAAGAGCCATCGAAAACACATTTGAAAACGAACACTAGTAGTAACCTAAATAATAAAATATAATACGATTTAGTTAAAATTAGTTAAATTACTACTTTCAATTTATCTATCAGCGTTGATTGATGGTGATTTTTTTTCAGTGATTGTATTCTAACTAGATCATGTTAATGAAGCTCAGTGGGAGTATAAGAGAAGAAGATGAGCAAACTGACGTGATGTAGCGAGCGATCTTGGACACGTTATTACGAAGAGAGATGAGAGAATGAAGAGGGTATCAGATAAGAATATTTTTTATTATCGCCAAGTAGTTTTATAAGGAGGGGGCTAAAGTGCTACTATTACTACCTCATACTTGCCCCCCACCCCCTGCCCTTACCCTTAGCCCCCCTTAGCCTTACGCCCATATATAATATATTAATAATATATATATATATAATATTATATATATTATTAATATATATATTATTATATATATTAATATTATATAATATAAATAATATATTATAATAAATATTATATATATGAATACGATATTTTTTTTAAACCGATATATGTATGATTATTTATTGACCCAAGATTTTACCGAAGTATCAAATTTTGATATTTTTTTTTTAAAAAAATATAATCATAATCGGATATATCGATATTTTAATATATAGTATATATATATATTATATATTAAATATTATTATATATATATATATAATATATATATATTAATATTATAATATATATATATATATATAATATATATATATATTATATATATATATATATAATTAATATGGTTCAGGCCTACTAATTATTTTATAATCCTAAATTCCTAATATATATATATATTTACTACTCAATAAACTATATATTTATTAAATTAATATATATATATGTAGGAAAAGTTATATATATATACATAATAATATATAATATACCCTATTTTATCTGGCGAATCAGCTATACAAAACTATCACTTGCCCTTCGAGAGGTCTGTTCACGAGCTCTAAGCCCATAGACGTATCTCGTATTCTGCACGAGAGCTGGTTTTGCCTAGCGGGCTCTAGGAATAATGATCTCGGGGTTAAAAAACAGAGCAAAAAAGAAAGGAACCGAATATGTATATCGATTTGATATGTGGTTTTCAGATAGTATCGAAAAATAAAATATCGATGATTTTTTTTCAGCTTAGATATGTTTGATATATAAAATATTTATTTTTCTAATGTATCGAATCAACGATATTTTTTTTTTATACTTCTAACGGTTTAACCTACACAAAAAAGTTATTAACAGAGAGCAATACCTATTCTCTCCTAACAAAAAAAAAACGGTAGACTCTATGATCGGCAAATTAAAGGGACGTAACTGAAGCCCGAAAAAGGGATAGCAGAGGAAAAGGACTTTTATTTTTTGGATGTATACATTTCCTTTCCTCCAGGGAGCGTTTCTGATGTATAGGAAGAGATCTCATTTGGTATTATGTGATACGGACATACAGGTGATGGAAAGAGAGAGAAAGGGAAGATTGTAAAAAAATAAAAAAGGTCAAATATGATTCATACAATTGGAGGGTTATAGAATAAAAAAGAAATGAACTTTTACCCTCTTAAACAATTTACATGAAAAGTAACTATAACCTATTGCGTATTTTACTTTTCATTGATAATGATTTGCAGTAGAACAGACTAATGAAGTATCCCTATAAATGACAGGACAATTACTTTTGGATATTGTGAATGCTCTTTTGGTTATAATATGTCTTTATTTACTCAATATTCTCTGTTGTTAATAATCTGAATAAATTAGAGAATGTTTAAGTCTTACTATTGATGCCTTGAATTTATATCTACTTTTCTTCTCGTATAGTGCTTTTTATTTCCTCTTGTTTATGAAACCTACCTATGCACATGCCGGTGAATATTTAAGAGCACCATGCATTAGTGTTTACTTTTAAAAAGAGAGATCACATATATATACCGATACACCCTCCGGTTGGAGATTAGTAGCAGGAAGTCTAGGTGAGGTATCCTCTCATATAGGTAGAGCCTTTTACCTATAGTGATAGATAAGATATATAGGGTAAACCCTTAACGAGGGTAGTGATAGTAAGTAATATAATATAGATAGATGTATATATTATATATATATAGTAAGGGATATAAGCAAGGGATATAGTATATATATATAGTATTATTATATATATATATGATATATAGGACAGTGTGTATTTGGTACTTTACTCACTCTCCCGCCTCACTCTCTCTCGAGTTAGTTTCCTTTGTGTGGGTTAGATTTGTCTTTGTTTAATCTTATCCTTACTAGTATCATGGAGTTCTAACAGGATTCAGAGATATCTCAAGGTAAGGTGCCCACCCGCGCGTACCTGATATTGTCATAATAATTTATATTTAGACAGTCTCTGTTATCATCGCTCCCGGTCTCGTTGTATTTTATTTTATTTTATAACTAAGCGAAAGTGGTTAGGAAGTCCTTAAGGGTATAACCGCATATGAGATGGCAGGAGGTCGGGGTCACTCGGCCTTCCGGGGAACGACAGGGGGGGACTTCGTCCCTACTCAACTTCCCAGGGGAGGGTCTCCGTGACCCCCGCTCTTCCGGGGGTATTTGGGTGTCGCGGGGATTCCTCCCCCCCCCCACCTCCGGGGGGTATGGAAAACGTCCCCCCCCTTCTGTCCCCCGTGCGAGCTCTGCGAGTCCCTGATGTAGTATTTGTATTTGCGAAGTATGTGTATTGTAATGGAGCGTGCTTTGTATATGCTGATTCCCAAATATGTAATATAGTTTTTGCTGTGAGTGTGCGTACTTTTCGAGATATTTCATGTTTTTTTTTCTTTTCCTTTGTGTCCTCTCTCCTCCCCTTTTGCTCATTGTTGTCACTACACCCTTTTATAATGCTGAGTGTTGAAATATGTATGTGGAGGGATTGTCTCTAAATAAGTATCGTTTATACATGGTTTAAATGACGAGCCTAGAGTTACTCCACCTCTCTTTCGAAAATTTTATGTTGATCTCTCTCACATCCGTGACTCTCTGTAGAAGATTGAAATTATATCTCCTTAAATGAGTTTCGAGGCACTTTCTCTGGGAATCATGTCCCCGCTCCACTCTCCTACTTAAAAATATTTCTTGCCGATTTGTAGTATCATGTACTAGCAATATGTTAAAAAAACAAAAAACAGCAAAAAAAATTTTCAAAAAACTGACGGAGTTACGGCTAAAACATTTAAATAGGCAATACACATAATAAATATATATATATAATATATTAATATAATAATATATATATTAATATAATGATTAATAATAATATGTAGATATATATATAGATATAATATGATATTAAAGTACTAACGATAATATAATAGATATATATATTATATAGTAATATATTAAGTTATGTAATATATATATATATTTATATAATATATATATATATATATAATATAGAGGTGATTATAATATATCGCTCCAAAACCTTTGTCCCTCCTAAATGAAATCTTAGCCTACCCCCTAATTAATATATATATAGATAATATTAATATTAATTCTTCCAAAACTATATTAAAAATATTAAATATATACCTGATATATTATATATATAAATTAAGTTAGTTAATATTGTAATATAGTATATAATATATATATATAATATATAATATAGATCATATATAGTATCAATAAGTAGATAAGAATAGTATAGTTAGTGAATGGTAATACTGGTGTATTATATAATATATAAGCATGTGGGACTCCGTTAATGTTATGGTTAGGGTTAATGTTAGGTTGTAAGTTGAGGTGATAGGGTTAGGTGTAGGTTAAGATTACCCAAAAATTTTAATGTATTTACACTTAATTATTTTAATGAAATAAAATTATTACACTAATAATAATAATAATATTGTACCCATATTTGGATTGTATACTTCAATCACACGCCCTAGAGTAGAATAGCCGTATTAAATATAAATATAATAAGACATATTAAAGTATAAGAAGAGTTTTTACATAGAGAATAGATATATAAATACTTCATATGATATAGTGACTAAAAATGTATATTAGATAAAGAAAATAAATACTATTGATTACAGTAAATAAGGATTTATTTTTTATTATAGAATTCTTTCGAGATATGATTTTTTTATATACATATATATAAAATTTATATAATAGGATCTGAAAACATTTGGGAAGGATTCGAGAGTAATTAAATACTTGAGTGTATGAATTTCATATTAAAATTTAGTGTAATATTATATATTATTTAGTATTTATCCAATTTAAGCTCACTAACTAGTGAATAAAATAAGTCTTACATACACAAGATAACATGTTGACTGAAAATCTATTATATAGAGAGTATGAGATAGTAGTTATATATGAAGGAGCCGAGCTCCGTTGATACCTCATGATTTAGGGCACGAGTTAATATTTTGTTATATAAACGATCAATCTGTTACAAAATTTCATAATTGTTTACGAGAAAATTCTTTTATTTTTTTGTCGAAATGGTCAAATTCAATTAAAATATTATTAAGATTGCAAATATAAGGGAACTTGTATATGTGTAAAGATTGAAGTTAATTATTTGTTTTATTTTTTCAATTCAAAATTCCTTATTTTGTCAAGCAATTTTTTTTAACTTTCTGGATAATTGAAGTGAGATATTTTTTTTGAATTTTTTTTTTTTGGATGTATTATTAACCTCATGTTTATGATTTTTGCTCTTCTCTGTGCTCTCTTCTCCTCCTCTTTTATGTTTTATAAATTTCGGCCGATACTACATAAATTTATTATATATAATATAATAGGGTATAATAACTTAGCTTTGGAGTATGAGGTATGAGGTGGGATATATTTGCCCTCCTCAGAGTAATATATATACATATGAGAGCAAGCAAAGTGATTAAATCCCTTATTTAGTTATCCTCTTATATATATATATAATAAGTAGGTATATATAATAAAGGGGAAATATGGTGTAGGCTTATTATTTGATAGATATATATATATCGAAGTTGGCGAGTGCGTTTAGCGCAGGCTTTCTTATCTACTCTCCGTGGCTCTCTCTACTTTGTGCTCTCTTCTCTTCTGCTTGCGCTCTCTCCTCTCTCCTCCTATATATTATATATAATAATATATATATTATATATATATATATATATATATATATATATATATATTATATGATATATATTATATATATCCTACAGTATTTTCATTATTAACAAATATATAGCCACTGTTTAAATAATTTAAAATGTGAATTACTATATTAATATATGTATTTATTTAGATAAAGTAGAGATAAAATAGATAGAGTTGTGAAGTATTAAGTATAGTAATATATATAAGTGAATATTTATAAAAATCAATATTTTTTGTGTGGAAATCGGATATTAGATCGGCAAGTTCATTTTACAGATGTTAGTTATCGAGTATTCAATTTGATTTATTTTTTGAATTATAGTTTGAAATAAGCAGGGATGTATTTTTTTTTTTTGTATATTATAATCGCTATTCCCTCCCTACTCTCCTATGAGTTTGTTTTTAGTTTTGCTCGTGGATTAAAGTTAGAGGACATAGTCGCAAGATTAAATGAAATTTAATTAATACAGTATATTTGTACACTTAATTTGTTAATATTTTTGATGTAGTGAGCGTATGCTCAGTGTTGCCACGTGTATGATGAGGAGCAACCATTCGACGAGAAATAATCGTAATCCAATTGACCGAATGGAGAGAAGTTTAGCCGTTTACATAAATTGATGTCAAGATGGAAGTGGAGGATCCTGGGGAAGAAACTGATAGAGGGGGGAAAGTGGGAATAAAGTTATGTGATGAAGATATTAAATCAGTATAGATACATAACTTAATAGGAAGAGTTGAATGGTTAACCCAGGCCGGAGTTTAAAAAAGTAATTGAAACATTGTAATGAGTAAATAATTTAAACCAATAATATTTTATTACTAATAATTATATTACATTCGCGCTGTGAGAAGATGTGCTAATTAGACAAAAATATTCAATGCTAAAAAT
>JABUQX010126719.1:25000-33991 GCA_015478945.1 Trachelipus rathkii | reverse complement strand
GGATTTGTAGAGTATCGTAGAGAGAGAGATTCGATCTTTACTGATTTTGTACTGGAATTAAAAGATAGGCTGTGGAGATATCAAAGTCGCCTGCACGATCTGGACGACAAAGCAGTATTCAATTCAAGGGCAAGATCCAATTTTTGGCCTGGGACGGGCCCCAATTTTCACCCCACCTAAAAATGCGACATAAAATTCGGAATTTTTCAGCCGATTTTGACTAGATAAACCACCAAAATGTAGCTTTTCTTTGCCCTCTAAAACGTTGATTTCCGGTGTTTTTCGGTGTCTGTAGTATATTCTTTAAGAATTTTCAATTTTTTCAAAAATTCATGAAAATTCAATGTTTCTGCTGACATTCTTCGAACG
The DNA here is from genome assembly GCA_015478945.1 of Trachelipus rathkii. Taxonomy (NCBI): domain Eukaryota; kingdom Metazoa; phylum Arthropoda; class Malacostraca; order Isopoda; family Trachelipodidae; genus Trachelipus; species Trachelipus rathkii. The sequence continues at coordinate 33,622 of JABUQX010126719.1, read as the reverse complement.
CAACTTCCAGAATTTTTTACAAAATGACTTCAAATTGAAATATGCATAGAAGGTCCATTATCTAAAAAGTACAGAAGTACTTTTTCGATTTTTGAGTTTTGTGCTCCAGCGTCCCACCAATTTCCAAACCCATTTTTTTTTGGAATTTTGGAAATGGAAAAATTGCGATAATTTTTTTTCTGTTCAAGTGAAGTGGGATGAAATTTTCAGGGCTTATGTAGTCAAGAGAGATGCACTTTTTACTTAGATAATTTTGTGTATACTCAAAAGAAATTTTTTTAAAAAATTTTTGAAATTTTTTGGGGGTGAAAATTTGTTCAGAGAACAAATCCAAAACTAATGCATATACAAAAAATTAATCTAAGTAAAAAATGTGCACCCTCCCCCGACTACATAAAGCCCTGAAAAGTTCATCCCACTTCGCCAGAACAAAAAAAAAATTTATCGCAATGTTTCATTTCAAAAATTCAAAAAAAAAAATGGGTTTGGAAATTGGTGGACGCTGAGCAAAAAAACTCAAAAAATCGAAAAAGTACCTCTCTACTTTTTTAGATTAATGGACCTATTTATGCATATTTTAAGTTTGAAGTCATTTTGTAAAAAAATTCTGGAAGTTGCCTACAAAAATGTCAGAAATATAAACATTTGAATTTTTGAAAAATTGAAAATCTGAAAAAGACTACAGTCACAGAAAAACACCGGAAATCAACGTATTTTAGAGGGCCAAAAAAAGCTAACATTTTGGTGTTTATATAGGCAAAATCGGCTGAAAATTCCGATTTTATGTCCATGGTTTAGGGTGGTGGGGTGAAAATTGGGGCCAGCCCCAGCCCAAAATTGGATCTTGCCCTCAAGGCAGAATAAATCTCTTGGTTACAGGGAAGATGCATACAAAACGTGAATTGAAAGGAGAGATGGAGAACGCCTTAAAGAAAAAATCCTCCGAATATTTGACACCGAGATGAATTTAAATAATTAATTAAATAAATTATCACAAATTTCAATGGAGCTTTATTAAAAGATGAAAATAGAAGGCCAACCGAGGTCCGCACCACTAGGGTGTTCCTGGCCAAGGAGGAAGCGGAAAATCAACAACGGGGTGGAGATAGTAACTCCTATTGGAAGAACAGAGAATCATTCCCGAAACCAAGGTATGAGGATAGGAGAAAGGAGGAGGTGAGGCCCAACAAATACTTTTCCAAAGAAAAGAGAAGAAGTGAAACGGGGTATGTACACCGAGATATAAGGCACGCTTAAAGGAAGAGTTCTCCGCCCAGGAACTTGAAGAGAACACTCTGTGTTGCTTTTTTGTGAGTCAGTTCGGGCACTCTGCTCAAGCATGCCGCCTGGGAATGGCCGTTATTGCCGAGTATGTAAGGCATATCATCGACGGGGTCGCAGCCTAGTTGCAGAGGGGCTCCGCCTTGGAGAACCTGCCCCGAAACACTGCAATGTTCACGCCATAACAATAGCAAAAATTGATGATGGAAAAAGGGGTGATAAGCGAAGAAGCCAGAGTTCTTTAACCCGGATAGGAGGGCCCAGGACTTTTTCCAAGAAAAAGGAAGGGTACAAGCCCCCAGATGGGAAGGTAAAGACCTAACGCGAGAGTATATATGGCAGAGAGCCAGCCAAGGGATTTTGAGGTGAACGAAGAAGTGGAGTACGGTGATAGGATGTGCGAAGGAGAACTTTCTCATCCTCAGGATAGGATAGAGAAAGAAAATTTTTAGAGAGTGGCAAAGAGAGGAACGTGTGAAAAGAAAGTTTCAGAAAAGAGTGAAGAAGTGGGAAGTTAAGGAGAAAGAAAAAGAAGTCGTGCAGCAAACCTTTTAGTGCTAGGACGACACTTTACACGAATGTCTATTCTTGCTCCCTCTATTGGAGTAGTATGGAGGCGAAAAAACACGCATGTTTTGGTTGACCCACTGGATCAAGTATCAGTAGCGTCACCGCGCCGCGGTTAAAGGAATTGGGAATCGAGGAAACTGTTAAAGTAACCCTCCATAAGACCGATTTAGGTTGTCCAGGGGGTGAACAATAACGCCCAACAGCACTAAAGGGAGGAGATACAAAAGTGTAACCTTCGCCTGCATTAGAGACGTTACCTCACTTACGATTTCCCCAAGTGGAAAAGCGACGTAGATGGAGAGAATAGTTGGGATATTCTTCTAGTAGCAACGTTTTGTCTAACATTCCCATAACTTTAAACTTCTTTTCTGCAAAAATGTCTATCAAGGAAGATAGAGAGATAGACATTCCGATCTTTGCCGCTCAACAAGGAATTTATTTGGTTAGAGAATTTTTTGATGGAAATCTTAAACGAGTAAGAGACCTCAAGAAAAAGGAGGAGCAGTTGCCCCGGGCCCGAGGGCCTAGAGGGGAGAAAACTAAGGATTCAACCAAATTTTCGCCAAACCACCCGCACGTGCTGCGGATGAGCATCTTTTTCCTTAGGAAGGCCGCCTTTGCCAGTTAAAAAACGTACGCCAACGCGGATAAGCATCTGTTTCGTAGGGAGGCCGCCTTTGCCAGTTAAAAAACGTACGCAACGCGGATAAGCATCTTTCACATAGGGAGGCCGCCTGGTCAGTTAAAAACGTACACGCCGCGGTTGAACCTCGTTCCTATCGGAAGGTCAATCTGTCTGTATCCCAGGGGGGAGAGACAGCCTCTTCAGTTCGAAATTCGCATAGGCAGCAGGCGCCTAGACATGGAAAAAGAGAAAGGGAAATTGCATTGAACGGAGAAGCTCATGTTAAGACAGACAGGATGAAGAGCGACAGGGCGGGAGTCATGAACCCACCCCTCACTCATCACAGCGCTGATCAAAGAGGAGCCAGATCCAAACTCAAGCACACCCCCTCGAATTTGAAAGAAAATTTGGGCCAATCCGAAGATTTGGAAGTTTTGGAGAACAATGACCATGAAGGAGATGGCCATTTGATGATTGATGAAGAAATTAAGATAAATTTAAAGGTAATTGAGAAGATTGTTTTGCCTAGTCAATCATGCGGATATCTAAAACTCCGACCTGAAACTCAAGATGATTTCGAACTGGAGCGAAAGTGCATAATGACACCAGCTTTCACCAAAGGACCGTTGTACGTCGCGAACACAATTAGTCCGGTGAGGGATAACACAGTTATCCTCAGTTATATAAATTTGAGTGACAAATCGTTTTATTTGCATAAAGGTGTGAATCTAGGAGAAGGGTATCCGATTATTAGCAAACAAATCGAGAGAGGCACAGACGAAAGAGGACACCAGAGAACAGTTTCTGCTAATGTAGCCACCTGCTCAGAAGGTCTTACGAAGACAGAGTTAAGGCGAGTGTACAAAGAAATTATTGAAGAGAAGATGTCAAAAGAAGAGGCGGAAAACTGTCTTCTCGAAAAGCCAGAGTATCTGGAGGAATTGCTCGAGCTCCTCATGGACTACCATGACGTATTGGCACTAGATGATGACGCTGTCCCCGTCTGCCCGCTTCAGAAATTTAAGATTGAGCTGTTACCTGATGCCCCTAAGGTCATCTTTCGTAAACAGTACAGGTTACCGCACCGGTATCTGCAGGACATCGATGATTTCACAGATTCAGCACTAAGAAAGGGTTACATCAAAGCCTGTTACAGCCCCCACTCGTCTCCGTTACTAGTGGTGGCTAAAAAACGAGTAGGACACCAAAGGCCTTTCCGGGTCCTAAACGCCATCAGCTTTTGCGTCTCCTCTTCTATCTCTAAAGCGTTGTATGCATCCAATAAATCTACTGAGGTAAATACGGTATTACCCCCTAGGGATGTAAAAATCTCGTCGATCGAAGGCAGAGGAAACAACCATTCTTGTATGCTGTGCGGAGTTGAGGTTACCTGTAATCCAGGACACACCCGAGGTTTGTGTTACTGTTCTTTTTAAGCCACCCACTAGTAACGGGGACGAATGTGGGCTGTAACATGCTTTTATGTACCCCTTTTTTAGTGCTGAATCTGTGAAATCATCGATGTCCTGCAGATACCGGTGTGGTAACCTGTACTGTTTACGAAAGATGACCTTAGGGGCATCAGGTAACAGCTCAATCTTAAATTTCTGAAGCGGGCAGACTGGGACAGCATCATCATCTAGTGCCAATACGTCATGGTAGTCCATGAGGAGCTCGAGCAATTCCTCCAGATACTCTGGCTTTTCGAGAAGACAGTTTTCCGCCTCTTCTTTTGACATCTTCTCTTCAATAATTTCTTGGTACACTCGCCTTAACTCTGTCTTCGTAAGACCTTCTGAGCAGGTGGCTACATTAGCAGAAACTGTTCTCTGGTGTCCTCTTTCGTCTGTGCTTCTCTCGATTTGTTTGCTAATAATCGGATACCCTTCTCCTAGATTCACACCTTTATTCAAATAAAACGATTTGTCACTCAAATTTATATAACTGAGGATAACTGTGTTATCCCTCACCGGGACTAATTGTGTTCGCAACGTACCAACGGTCCTTTGGTGAAAGCTGGTGTCATTATGCACTTTCGCTCCAGTTCGAAATCATCTTGAGTTTCAGGTCGGAGTTTTAGATATCCGCATGATTGACTAGGCAAAACAATCTTCTCAATTACCTTTAAATTTATCTTAATTTCTTCATCAATCATCAAATGGCCATCTTCTTCATGGTCATAGCTCTTCGAGACTTTCAAATCTTCGGATTGGCCCAAATTTTCTTTCAAATTCGAGGGGGTGTGCTTGAGTTTGGATCTGGCTCCTCTTTGATCAGCGCTGTGATGAGTGAGGGGTGGGTTCATGACTCCCGCCCTGTCGCTCTTCATCCTGTCTGTCTTAACATGAGCTTCTCCGTTCAATGCAATTTCCCTTTCTCTTTTTCCATGTCTAGGCGCCTGCTGCCTATGCGAATTTCGAACTGAAGAGGCTGTCTCTCCCCCCTGGGATACAGACAGATTGACCTTCCGATAGGAACGAGGTTCAAACGCGGCGTTACGTTTTTAACTGACCAGGCGGCCTCCCTATGTGAGAAGATGCATATCCGCGTTTGCGTACGGTTTTTAACTTGGCAAGGCGGCCTCCCTACGAAAAAGATGCTTATCCGCGTTGCGTACGTTTTTAACTGGCAAGGCGGCCTTCCTAGGAAAAAGATGCTCATCCGCAGCACGTGCGGGTGGTTTGGCGAAAATTTGGTTTGAATCCTTAGTTTTCTCCCCTCTAGGTCCTCGGGCCCGGGGCAATTGCTCCTCCTTTTTCTTGAGGTCTCTTACTCGTTTAAGATTCCCATCAGAAAATTCTCTAACCAAATAAATTCCTTGTTGAGCGGCAAAGATCGGAATGTCTATCTCTCTATCTTCCTTGATAGACATTTTTGCAGAAAAGAAGTTTAAAGTTATGGGAATGTTAGACAAAACCGTTGCTACCCAAAAGAATATCCCAACTATTCTCTCCATCTACGTCGCTCACTGGAATGTAGTGAGGTACGTCTGCTTATGCAGGCGAGGGTATAAACTGTATCTCTCCCTTTAGTGCTGTTGGCTTATTGTTCACCCCCTGGACAACTAAATCGGTCTTATGGAGGGTTACTTTAAAGTTTCCCTCGATCTCCAATTCCTTTAACCGTCGGGCGGTGACGATACTGATACTTGATCCAGTGTCAACCAAAATGCGTGTTTTCGCCTCCATACTACTCATAGATGGAGCAAGATAGACATTCGTGTAAAAGTGTCGTCCTAGCCTAAAAGGGTTGCTGCACGACTTCTTTTTCTTTCTCCTTAACTTCCCACTTCTTCACTCTTTTCTAAAACTTTCTTTTCACACGTCTCCTCTCCTTGCCACTCTCTAAAAATTTTCTTTCTCTATCCTATCCTGAGGATGAGAAAGTTCTCCTTCGCACATCCTATCACCGTACTCCACTTCTTCGTTCACCTCAAAATCCCTTGGCTGGCTCTCTGCCATATATACTCTCGCGTTGGTCTTTACCTTCCCATCTGGGGGCTTGTACCCTTCCTTTTTCTTGGAAAAAGTCCTGGGCCCTCGCCTATCCGGGTTATAAGACTCTGGCTTCTTCGCTCTCACCCCTTTTTCCATATCAATTTTGCTATTGTATGGCGTGAACATTAGCAGTGTTTCGGGGGCAGGTTTCCAAGGCGGAGCCCCTCTGCAACTAGGCTGCGACCCCCGTCGATGATATGCCTTACATACTCGGCAATAAGGCCATTCCCAGCGGCATGCTTGAGAAGAGTGCCCGACTGACTCACAAAAGAAGCACACAGAGTGTTCTCTCAATTCTTGGGCGGACATCTTCTTTAAGGTGCCTTTATATCTCGGTGTACCATACCCCGTCTTCACTTCTTCTCTTTTCTTTTGAAAAGTGTTGTTGGGCCTCACCTCCTCCTTTCTCCTATCCTCATACCTTGGTTTCGGGAATGATTCTCTGTTCTTCCAATAGGAGTTATTATCTCCACCCCGTTGTTGATTTTCCGCTTCCTCCTTGGCCAGGAACACCCTAGTGGTGCGGACCTCGGTTGGCCTTCTATTCTCATCTTTTAATAAAGCTCCATTTGAAATTTGAGATAATTTATTTATTAATTCATTTAAACTCATCTCGGTGTCAAATATTCGGAGGATCTTTTCTTTAAGGCGTTCTCCATCTCTCCTTTCATTCACGTTTTGTATGATCTTCCCTGTAACCAAGAGATTTATTTGCCTTGAGGGCAAGATCCAATTTTGGGCTGGGGCTGGCCCCAATTTTCACCCCACCTAAAAATGGACATAAAATTCGGAATTTTCAGCCGATTTTGACTATATAAACACCAAAATGTAGCTTTTTTGCCCTCTAAACGTTATTTCCGGTGTGTTTCTGTGACTGTAGTCATTTCTTTCAGAATTTTTTCAATTTTTCAAAATTCATGAAAGTCAAGTTTCTGACATTTTTGTTAGGAACTTCCAGAACTTTTTTACAAGAAATGACCTTCAAAACTTGAAATATTGCATAGATAGGTCCATATCTAAAAAAAGTGAGAGGTACTTTTGTCGATTTTTTGAGTTTTGTGTGCCAGCGTCCACCAATTTCCTCAAAACCCATTTTTTTTGTGAATTTGAAATGAAAATTGCGATAAAATTTTTTTTTGTTCTGGCGAAGTGGATGAAATTTTCAGGGCTTATGTAGTCGGGAGGTGCACAGTTTTATTAGATGATTTCTTTGTATGATGAATAGTTTTTGATTGTTCTTGGAACAAATTTTCAAAAAAAAAAAAAATTTCAAAAATTTTAATAAAAAAATTTCTTTTGAGTATACACAAAAATTATCTAAGTAAAAAAGATGGCATCTTTCTGACTACATAAGCCCGTGAAAATTTCACCACTTCACTTTTTTGAACAGAAAACAATTAATTATTGCAAGTTTTGATTTCAAAAATTCAAAAAAAAAAAAAAGGGTTTGGAAATTGGTTGGACGCTGAGCACAAAAATCAAAAAATCCGAAAAAAGTACTTCTGTACTTTTTTTAGATAATGGCCTATCATGCATATTTCAAGTTTGAAGTAGCATTTTGTAAAAAATTCTGGAAGTTGCGTTCGAAGAATGTCAGCAGAAACATGAATTTTCATGAATTTTGAAAAATTGAAAATTCTGAAAGAATGACTACAGTCACAGAAAAACACCGGAAATCAACGTTTTAGAGGGCAAAAAAAGCTACATTTTGGTGTTTATAATAGTCAAAATCGCTGAAAATTCCGAATTTTATGTCCAGTTTTTAGGTGGGGTGAAAATTGGGGCCCGTCCCAGGCCAAAAATTGGATCTTGCCCTTGAATTGAATACTGCTTTGTCGTCCAGATCGTGCAGGCGACTTTGATATCTCCACAGCCTATCTTTTAATTCCAGTACAAAATCAGTAAAGATCGAATCTCTCTCTCTACGATACTCTACAAAGTTTAACCACAAGTCGAAAACTGTCTTTTTCTCTTCGGGCTGTAGAAAAGTTTTTAGCTGTTCTAAGAAATCTTCTAATCGAGTGAACCTCGAAAAACTTCTATCGCGGAAGATGTATTTACGGGCTTCCGAATTAGGGTCTGATGAGATGGCAGTTTTTTCAAAGGTGATCTTTTGACTCTCAGTTAATGGGCCTAAAGCGTTTAGCTTTTCATTTAGGGACGTGATGAAATCTGGATATTGAATTCCTTTCCAACTCCTTGTTTTAAGGTGCTTGCCAAATAATTTTAAATTTTCCGGCATAGTTGGGAACGCGGGGTTAAATAAATTTTGCGGATAGGATGGAACTCCGATTGTTGGGTGTATGAAAGGATATCCTTGCCATGTTCCGGGATAGGGATAAGATTGGTTAGGCATAGTTGGATTACCAGGTGGCATGCCTGTACCGGGGTAAGATGGGAGCATCATTCCTGATGGTGGAATGCCATAGTTCCAATTATTTTGCCCTGTGGGTGTGCTTGTATGAGTGTTATTCTCTCCCGTCCCTCCAGGTATGGTGCTTGACGGCTGTTGCACAGTATGGGACCCAACAGGGGTTTGGTCCGATCCTATTGCTTGGTTCTGGATCGTTGGGGAGCCTTCGGTTTCCCATGGGGAGGTGTTCGGTATTTCTGCACCTTCCCACTTGCTTTCATTGGGGGTATGAGTTT
>JABUQX010126719.1:7500-17500 GCA_015478945.1 Trachelipus rathkii | reverse complement strand
TATATATTATATATATATATATATATATATATATATATATATATATATATATATATTATATATATATATATACTATATATATATATATATATATATTATAATATAATATAGTATATATATATTATAGATAAGTTCTCTAAGCATGAAATCCCCAATCAAACTATTAATGGCCAACTGACTTGTACACAGCGCCATGCCCGTAACCAAACCGTCAACAATGAGAAGATGCCAATAAATACTTCCTGCCTCGTACCACAAAAACGGTCGATGCTAAGAGAAAAACTATAAAACATATTTGGAATCTGCATCAAAAACTGAATAATAAAAAACCATAAAAAAATCGAAAAACAAAAAAAAAATAGTTTTTTTTTGTAACCATTGTGAATCAGGTAAGCTTAATAACTGATACACTTGGGTTAACATAATTATATATATATATATACTTATATATATTATATATATATACGTACTATATAATAATATATATATAGTTATATATAATATATATATATATATATATATATATATATAATATATATTATATATATATATTTATTTTGAAGTTGGAGGAGGGAGGAAAGCAACATGACACACCTTTACAAGAAAAGAGCGCTACTGGCTTGTAGTGAATGAGGATGAATGTAAATCCTCCAGGAACTTCAAACTGCTGCAAGAAAACATCCAAAATGTGCGAGTTTTCCTTTGACTTTAGGGATCCTGGTTCAATTGGCTTACAAGAATTTTCTGATTTCAGAAAGGTGTTAATAGTCTAGGCGGCCAGACGTCCCAGTTATTTCGCTGTTACTTGTCCTGCATTTGCACTAATTTACATAATACTTTTGTCCCGCAAAAATCTTTACCCAATGCGGGACAGTGTAAAGTCCTGCATTGTGAAATGTTAAGCCACAAATTATAACAATCACGATTTGATTCACTACCAGGACAAGTTTAAAACATTGTTTAGAGCAGATTTTCCAAGGCGAGCTCCGTTCTGGTAACTCGCCTTGAATAGTCAGTCGCGCAACAGAGGACTCAGTTTGATCTTCTAGCTTCTGGAAGTGCGCGAACCGCGTCTACGTGTCACATTATTTAGAGTGCCCTGTATATTGTTAAAATGACACTTGAAAAACGAAAGTGTTTATTTAGTGAAAACTTAGAAAAGAATATTCCTTCATTAAAAAGGACAAGGATGATAAAGTGTGATTAAATGTCTTTTTATCTCTCAATTGCAAGTTGTGGAAATCGATATACGAGCCAATAAATTCCGATAAACATAAAAGATCTATCGTTGCTGCGGCCGCCAGCACGTCTTTGAAATTGTTTTTGACTAGTAACACTTTTGATGGAGAGAAAAAAAACAACTCTTACAGAAGGAAGTTGGGTTTACCATTCAGTCAAACATAACCAATCTTTTAGATCTACAGACTGCAATTCAAAACTAATAAGAAAATACCGTGAATAAAAAATTTTCTGTGTGCTAAAACTAAACAAGCAGCCATTTTATGGGCAACGTTTTTCAGCTGATTGTTTTACAGACACTAAAAGATGATCTTCTCACGTGCTAACTAGTAACAATTTTTATATGTGACTGTTCCAACCATGGAAATATCAAAATTTGTGCTTTATTGGTTAGATATTTTTTGCCTACAAATGGGGTTAATGTTAAATTATTAGAGGTGACAAGGTTAGTGAGTGAAACATCAGAAATGTTATTTAATACTATAAAAAAAAGTTTTAGATTCTTATAATTTGTCCAGTAAAATAAGAAGCTTTATGTGCTGACAATACAAATCTAAATTTTGGTGGCCCATCTCGAGGGGGGATACAATGTTTTTTTTCAGACTGCAGCAAAGTTTAGGCAGAAAACTAATCGGTGTAAATTGTCCAGCTCATATCTTAAATAATGCTTTGAAAGGCTCATGTAATTCTCTTCCTATTGATATAGAAATTATAGTCGTAAAAATTTATTCATTCTTCTACATTTATACAGTCAGGGTTGAAGAATAAAAAACTATTTGTGATTCTGTTGATGTGGAATTTCATGAGATATTAGGCTACACCAAAACCAGATTTTTCGCTTTGAGGCCCGCTATTGAAAGAGTTCTTCAACTATTCAACCCTCTAAAAATATATTTCTTGTCTCACAAACAATGCTCTGTCATACTTGGACAGTTTTTTGAAAACCCGTTTGCTGAAACATATCTTTATTTTGTACACAATCAGAGTTCAGTATTTCACGATTGTATTCTTAAGGTGGAATCTCAAAAGTTATCTTTGGCAGAGATTGCATGCATTCTTAAGATATGAAACTGCAATTGATTGAAAGAAAGCGGGAGTCATTTTTGCCTTTATCCGTAGATAAAATGCTGAAGGATTTAGAGAAACAAGGAAAGAATATACAAAGCTTTAAAACAGCTACTTTGTCATTCTGGGATAAGTGCATTGAGTATTTGAATGAATGGACCGTTTATTTTGAGGAACTAGAAAACTTTAACTGGATGCTTCTTCGCAGCTTAATACCCTGGACAGCAGTTAAAGAAACACTCGAATTTATCCTTGAAAAAATACCCAATTTCTCTATAAATGATAATGATCTCTTCGATGAAGTAAGTTGTGTAAAGAACTTTGTGACAATAGAAAAAAAATAAGGAATTGAATGATCGTGAATTTGAGGTTGACAGTAGATGGATTGAAATATTTGCACATTTCAGAAGTCAGAATATTTCATTTACAAATATTCTAAAAGTGCTAAAAAAAATTTATGTCTACCTGGATCAAATGCACCCACAGAAAGGGTATTCTCGATGATGAAAAACTATTGGACAGAAGACAAAAGCAGGTTAAATATAGATACTTTAAAGGCTGCACTATTAACAACTTGCAATTATGAGATGGATTGCTTGCAATTTTCGGAGTACCTAAGTTCGAATACAAACCTCCTTAAGAAGATCTATTCCAGTGACAAGTACAATTCTGGTTTAAATTAAGCAAGTAAATATTGATTTATTAGACTTATAAAGAGTTATTTCTTATTTTCTACTATATTTTATTAAATTATTTTTGGTTATAATATATATAATATATGCTTGCCTATAGGTTATACAGGCTATACTGTATAATTTAGAAAGTATAGCCTAGGCATGAAGGTGACTGTCCAGCATTAGGTTGAAAAAAATCTGGCCAGCCTATATATAACAAGAATGAAGTGTGAAAATCAAATTGAACCTAATATAAGTAATAGCAGCAGAGATGGCCTCAACTTAACCAAAGATTAGTTTTTTAAGGTTCTTAAAAATGGAACAAAGTGAATGGGAGGTCAAGGAGATTTTTACTCTCCTTTCATTGGGATTCGAAACACTGGGACTTTCCTTGGTCGCTGAGTTAACAGTAACCGGGCGCTCTATCCACTAGGCCATCCACGTTCCCAAAAAAGAACGTTTCAAGTCTAGCTTATAAAGCCCCCGGTCTTATCCTCCCATAATTGCTGAGAACTCAAAGGCCAGCCCCCATAAATGAATGAGTCAAAGGAGGTGTTTACTCTCCATGGCTAGGTTATAGTGAAAGCAAAAATGCTTTATACTGTGTACCGTGCAGGCTGTTTTCACACTTAGTACCCGGTTCTGAATACAAAATATCTTCCTTAGCCAAAGAAAAGGAATTCGTCAGCTGAAAAAAAACTTAATGAAAAATTGCTTGACCATGAAAATTCATCCAGTCACAAACTATGCTTTTGCTCGTGGAAAACTTTAGAGTCTTGTTTAGGAAAGGAAGATATTGATGCAGAGCTTCAGAATCAGATCCATCAAGAACAATCTCACTGGAATTCAGTATTGCATTGCATTATCGATGCTGTTATATTCTTAGCAAAACAAGGGAGTCCATTCCGAGGCACTAAAGAAGTTTGTGACTATAGAAAATTTTTAGCGTACCTCACAGGGAGTACCATTAATTATAAAATTATTTCTTTAAGCAAGTTAAATTAAATTAAACCTCACTTATGGGGAGAGGTAAAGGAAGCAAATATTATTAAAGATAAAACAATATGCCTAAGCAAACTTCTCTTACCTTCAAAAAAACGGGAGCTATTACCGGTAATGCGCTGAAGCATCTGTTTAAGCCTTTTATGCTGGGTACTTCAATCGGATGAGGAGGGATCCCTCTTTGAAGAAAGACAATCATCCAGGGTATTGAAGTATGAAAAAAAACACAGAGTCACTGCTTTCATAGAAAAAATTACAAAGGCGTAGCAAGACCAGAGCTGTTCAAAAAACTCTTTTTTTTTCTCTTTCTCAAAAGGAATTTGAGATTTTTTAGAGGTTGTGCTTTTTCCCTTTAGTAGACATCAGGCTAGAGCATTTTGCAGAGGCATATTTTATAGCTCAATTGAATTTTAAAGTTAGATTAATAGTTAGATTTTTATTAATTTTTAGATTTATATTATAGGTTTTGGGGACTGGATTCCAGTTTGAGAATGATATAGTGAATTTAATTTAGATACCATTCAAAATTTCAACACTCCCCCTCAAAAATAAAAAAAATATAAATGAAATTTTTTTTTTTGATTTTATTTTTTTTTTAAAAACCTTAACCTAAGCTGGAGTTACCTTTTTTATTTATTTACAAAATCTTCTCCAGTATACTTAAAGAGTTAAATTAAGTCATGTTTCAATAGGTCTTTAATCCTATTTTGAAACTTTACAGCCGCAGCTCTTTTAGGTCTTATTTGAGTGTCTTGTTGAGGAGAGTCATTTTTGGGTAAAGTAATGTCATCTTTTTGTAAGTCTGGGGTTAGGTCGTCAATAGGAATCTCCAATGGGTAAAGATTATACACATGTCTTTTGGACTGATGTCCCTGTCCTGTTTGTACAGTCACATGTCTGACAATACCTTCATCATCAGGATGAACATCAGTAATTCTAGCTAACTTCCAAAAACATTTTGGAAGCTTACTAGACTCATTTAGCAAACACAATTCCCCAATTTTAGGTGTTTTAGTAATTAGTTTGTGCTGCTTTTTCTCTCTTTCTCTTAAGCCCAGTAGATATTCATCCTCCATTTATTTTTTTATAACCTTTAATTGATGGGATAAGGTTTTAAAGTTTTTTAGTAAAGTATTCCATGATTCATTAGAAATATAATTAGGATCAACAATTTTCCCTACATCAGTAGAAGAAAACTTTGACTTCAGGAGTGTAAAAAATTATAATAATATTTACAATATTCCTGAAGAAAATTATAATATTAAATGGAATAGAGATGATAATTACATCATAAGAAGGATCTTCTTTAGAACTGACATGTTAATGGACGGGCATTAATTGCATGCATTATTTCTTTTACTATAGTGGAGAAATTACCTACTAAAATAGATCTACCCTTAAGGGAGGTGTACAATGATCTTTTTATTAACCCTACAATTCTCTCTGACTCTGCTATTCCTAGAGTTCTAGGAGAATAGCTAGCTGTGAATTGCCAAGTTATACCATTTTCTTGCAAATAATTTTGCACTTTAAAATTATGAAACCAATCGCTTAAATAACTACTAGCCTTTTTAAAAGTGGACTGGTTATCAGAGATTATTTTTATTGGTTTGAAGTATAATAGGTTAGTGATAAAGATTGGTAAAGTTATCCTTTAAAAATGTTTCTCTGTATTTGTTAACCAGATCATATAACACATCATGGAGACTTGGTAATATTCTATAAGTTATATTAAATACAACAAGTTAAATTTAAATAATATGTAGATATTTAATTTTATTTATTATTATCAATCTGTGGTTATTTTAATATAAATTGTGATATATTATGTCCGCCATCCAGCATAATCATAATATGAGCTGTGGTGTTTGAAAAAAAGAGGTGTTTCAAAGAAGTCACTCTTTCGTTTAATAAGATTTTGGGAGTGAGTCCTATATCCGTGGGAACCTCCTAGGCCTTTAGTGCTAAAAGTATCCCCTAAGTTTTTGCCCTCACATGAAATACACTTTTTAATATACCTTTTACATAGGACCTTATTTGAGGCCCGAGCAAAATGGTTTATCCATGAAATTCTCGCCTGAAAAGTGTTAAGCAACAAGATAAAGCAAGAGTAATCACATGCATGCTTAGCTATATTTATATATGATGATAAATATCAAATTATTATCTCTAAATTTAGCTCCTTAATAATGACAGGTATCTACTCTTCCCAAGTGGCAACGAACAGGGTTAAAGTCAGTCAGGATCAAATTAGGTACTTTGCAAGAATCCAAAATATTAAAGAGAAATCCTCATACCATGTCTCCGAAGACTACTATCCTACCCTGTATCCTCCCCAAGTATGTAACGGTATCCTACTGACTCTCTCTTTGTATGCCTCATCCATAAAGAGAAATCCCATGTCAGATTACCATTCTTGATGCGAAATTGGGTGTAGGGTCTTATCAAAGTGAGGCCTGGCTCGTACACTCTCTGTGATTTATAACCTTTACTAAATTTGGTGCAATCTCTATGGCGCGAAAAAGTATTTTCTCTTGTGCGACGAGACCTACATTTAGGCCAGAATGTTCAGAAGTTGCAATTGCATATGAGTTCAATTATGTTAAAATAAACATAACCGTTCCTCTTCTGCGTGATGAGACGAAATTGGTCTTCAATGCAGGACTATATAGGTCCTAGAGTTGAGTTCACTGCTACTATATTTGAGTGATAGTGTAGGTGAGTAAATCTATCTATATCAGATATATGGAGACTTATTAAATCACCCTACCTGTTAATTACATTGTAAACACCGTTTATTCTTCAAGTGATCTCTGTTTTTGAATATATTCCTATTGAGAAATACTATTTCAATTGTCGAAATATACTCGGAAAAATATTGGATTTCCTTATGAAATATTGAACCTTATACTACTCTGCGTGCTTATGGTCTGGCAATATTACGAGCTTTTGACTCCGTTGTGATATTAGATAAGTACACAAGCCACATTATCCTAATCTAGACTCTAAAAGTGTTGAACCTCTGAAAATCCTGGCCAAGAATAATTGTTATTAGAAGGGAGTATGGATCTTTTTAAGTAAATTATATATTAAGGGACTCAGAGTTAAATAATAAATTGCTTATACTTTTAGAAATTTCTTTTGTGTAAATTTCTATAGTATTCAAACAAATCTAGCAGGATTAAATATACACCTGATAAACATGTCTTAAATGAACTTATATCATAAAGGGGAAAGAATAGTAACATGCATAGTAGTTCTTGAATTTCTTGTAAATTGCTAATTGCTAATCAAAAAATTACAGATATTATAAATATTTTTTATATAGTCCACTTTGATATTTTAAACCAGTTGGCACACAAACCAATAGAATCAGTCCAAATATAGATATGATTCTAGATAAATATGAAACCATTTTTATATTATATATGTATTCAATTTATAAATTAATTAATGACATTATTGTCTTCATTATTGTATGTACTATACATACTTCAAGTTGACTAAAATTTGAAATATTTATTTTACTCTTTGGACTTATAAATTCATTGACTTGAAGCAGTATATATAAATTTTGAAATTTTTAGTATTAAATACTAAAATATATAATATATATAGTGATTAAACATACTGTATTCTCATAACCAACCTTACTTAGACAATCACTAAATAATTAATACAATTGTAAATCATACTAGAACTATAATATCAATATCTGATAGGAATCATAGGATTATGATTACATTCTAGGAAATGTTATTAAATTTTTAAACCTTACTAGAAATAAATCATATTTTACAATAATTCATTGCCACTCTTTTATTAATAATTTAGGGAGATTTTCTATCATCACCTATATAATGAAAAGCCAATTTTCATACAAAAACAAGATAATTATTGACATTATAAAGTTTAAGGTTAATAAGTACTATAAATTGGTATAATACGGAATTAAAAGCTAAAGCTAATAGGATCAAAAATACTTTGTATAGCACTCAAAATCTCCCTTCTAGTTTTACATTTGCTATCTAAGTCACATTTCTTCTATTTATAAGGTATTTAATTTAATAAATTACCTCTTACCTAATTATATTCCACCAAATATTAATCCATAGTAAGTTTTAAGTTTGAACTAAGAGGAATCTAGCAGGTATACTGAGAGGCAAAACCTCATAATTTATTTGAAATCATAACTACTGCTTTCAGAGGTGAACTGATTATGAAAGGCCCATTCATTAAAGGTGAAGTATCAACATATAGGCTCTAAAGATCTAAATTAATTAAGCAGTATTCAAAAATAATGTTGACATGTTTAGATTCATATTTTTAATCATTATTTATCATTATATTATCTATACATTATTATTAACCCTGAATTGCGGGATTCTGATACCATATATGTCTCACCCTACATGTTCATGGATTTTTACCCATGTATAATTTGGACTCCCAAATTGATTTAATTGACTCTCGCAAAAGAAATGGGTGCGGTTTTATTGCCTAAATGTTACTCTATTGGATACCTTAGGACAACTATTCTCACAGTCTAATAGCATCTTCTATCTCTTTATCACAGGTTTTGATGAGAGCCTTCTCCTTAATTCCATAATAGCTTCTCATGAGCATTTTATAGCTGATGTCATCTCCTAAGTGAGAAAGAACCCTGATCCATACCCAAATGCCCGAAATGCCGATTTCTTACCCAGTTAAAAATATCGAAGCAATCGGTTCAAGACAACGCTACGCGCAATGTCTTATAAGTATAAACAAGGAACCTAAAGCGTCCAGACAAAGATATGTGTTCCAGTACCATCTTTAACAAGTTGGGTAGAACATCTCCCAAGTGAAAAAATCCATGGCAGCATGGTTCATCAAGTAAACATTTAAAGCCTTATCTCATCACTGCACGAGTGTTTTAGATTTACCGTAGTATTGAGCCGTCGCACTACTTAGTTCCCCTTGTATTCTGGATTATTAGTATGTCAGTTATGTGAATCTATATATGTGTTTACTAACATATATGAGCAGAGGCAAATGTTGACGAGAAGAATACTAGCTCTCTAACCTGTATTTTTATGTATACTCAATAATATTAAGCCCAATCAAATAGGAATTTCATGAAAGGATACCCTCATTAAGTGGAAAATCAAAAAATTCTGATATTCCATGTTTATAATACAATTATTCCTAATCTTTATTTCAAATTCTAAATTAAGGATTATAATTTGAAGTTTCAACTGGCCATTTAAAGTTCATATAATGCAAAGAAATTAGGATTAAGGTCGAATTTATATTATGATGTTACTGGCCTTGTCACATGAATAGAATTCCCATTCTTTAACTTATATTATCTTTCCGTACTCACTCAGACCCTGAACATTTAAGTATCCTTAAAATATGTTGTTACTATATTCTTTCATTGAGTGCTTAAATTTGTTCCATCTTTAAATAACCCTAAATTTTCCAGACTGCTGAAATGACCTATATTTTCAGCTAGATTTTCATCATTTTCACTGACAGTAGCCACACAACTCTCTGTAATTAAATTTAAGGTTGTCTCATATTTGAAATGATAATCTGAGGGAATACCTTGCAAAATGACACCATACCTAGATTTGTAAGCCATAGCATTATTAACTTTAATAATTTCTAAATTTAGTTCTTTAATACTAGGGGCTCGCTAAAAGTAAATATCATTATTAAAATATTACTACTTCAGAATCATAATTCTCGTCCCAACTTTAAAACACCATTAAGATTCAGGGGACTTTAGTCAGACTAGTTAATCATTTCTTTGTCTTTATTTGGAGGTAAATAGCCTCTCTCTTCCTCCTCCATTCTATATCATGTGTGAAAGAGTGTTAACACTATCATTACTATATCTAGCCGGCTTTCATATGGTGTTTATTCAACCCCATCTATTAATATAACCCATAAGACCGAAATAATTTATGCAACTACTTCTAATATACCATGGTGGCTTTTTGAAAAATTTGAGCATTACAAACCCACTAATTGTT
>JABUQX010126719.1:0-5000 GCA_015478945.1 Trachelipus rathkii | reverse complement strand
TTAACGTAATATCCTGACTCCGTATATCTCATTATCCGACTTTATACGGCCTCCGACTCTATCTTAATGCTACCTCCTAGAACTTTAGCCGGCCTCAGCTTCTGTATAAAGTTTTATTATAATAATAATATATCCATATAATATTTTATTATAATATTTAATATTATTATTAATTAATTAATTATAATTTAATTTAAATTTATTATTATATTTAATTAATTATTATTGATATATTATTTATTATATATAATAATATAATATTAATTATTATTATTATATTTTTTAATTTTGTTATTTTTCCGCCGTGCGGTTAATAACTTTACTTCGCATACCTGGTTATTCGCAGTTTACTACTTATATAATTAATATAAAATAATAATATTTAATTATATATATATTATACCAAAATAACTAATTAAGTTTAGATTATTATTCGATACTACTAAATATTTAGGTAGTAAAATTTGGTATTATAAGCGTATTATTATATATACTTAGAGTTGTAGTTATATTGGGTGCTTACATATATATATATATAATATAGGTAACCTCGTCGTATAGTACGTATGTTACGTCCCCGTGGTATCCCGTTAAATGTGGTGAATGATAAATTTACTTTTGATGTAAAATATTTTTGCTTATATATAAAATATTTCTTATTAAAGAACAATTAAAAGAAAATAAAAGAAAATCTTTTTTAGGTAGAAGAGACGAACCTCGAAGAGTTTGCGGATGGTACTTAGTAACCCTTATCCTTTCAATCCCTGAAAGTATATAAATTTTATTATAGCCTAATATAAGAAATACACCCAGATAAAAAGAAAATCTAAGTATTTGGAAGATTACAGACATCACAATGGAACCACCGAAATATAATTCCAAGGAAAAGACGGGCTGGTGGCGTTAGCATTCGTTATGTCCTCATCTTGACTTTATGCGAAGTGGCTCTCGCATAAATGCTAATTATATAATCAATATGGCGCAGTCCTTTACTATGATCTGATATAATCTTTTGATTAGCCAACTATATGAAGAATATCCTTCTGGAAATTATTAAAATTATCTAGCTTAGAGGAATGGAAAATGCGGTGCGTCAATCAATGGTTTAAGTTTTTTATATTTCCTTATGTAAGGTGAAACCTAATATAGTCGGCACCTCCACGATTAATACATGATTTCTTTGTGATTAGGAGGTTAAATGCATCACCTAACTTCATGCTTTTAGATAGATCTCTCTTAGTTTTAATTCCTGGGTATTTATATCCAAGAAGGGATAAAAGTCCGATGTCATTAAGTGTTAATTGATTAAAATCCTTGTGTTCCCCTATAATAGCCGTTACTAGGCTCTACCTGATAATACTGATAATAAAAAACCAACAGTTAAAGTTCTTATAGCTCACTAATAAAAACAAAAAGTATTTACTGAAGGAAGTAGCGAATGATTAAGAATAGGTTACATAAAAGATGATTAAAGAAAGAAGTTACTAATAAGAATGAAAAAGGAGTCTGACACAGAGGTAATTATAAGCTAGGATGTTGTTTAATTTAACAGCCGCCGTCCAACCAATCTCTATAGTGTGGCTGCTTCTCTACTTACAGTGCGTAATATATAATATATGTTATAAAAATAAAAGAGACTTTAAATATAATATTAAATTATTATAATACATAAATGTGTAATGATAATTAATAAAATCAATACTTAAGATTGTCTTTAAATTATATATATTTGATTATTATATATATTAATTTTCGATAAATATTGCGTTTTATGTATGAACCTAAAATCAAAAGCAAAAAATTAAAATAAATATTATAATATGTAAATAAATAAATAAATAAATAATAAAATATAATAATAATTTTCTTATTTAACTATTTTTTATATAGTTTAATAATATAGGCTATATATATCTTATTTCGAATATTTATCTACTCTATTATGTGTGATAATGGATACTTTATGGATCAGTTGCGGAATATATGAATAGACTTCTTGTAGTGAAAGTGCGAGCTAAATCGAAATCAACCATATCACATCAACCTACTCATCCAATATTATACTGACCAGTAAATATATAGAATATAATTAATATATATACAATAAACCTATAATATAACTCGTAATCTATATTAGATCTAATTATTGAATTAATTGATTCTTATTGATTTATAGTTAAATATTTTTTACTAAAATTGTCAATTTTTATTCAATACCCTAAATCTCAGTTATAATCTAGAGTAATAATCAAACCACCTATCCTACCCTACCCACCCACATTTATGATCTATTGATCTATATTGATTCATATTATTGATATAAGGTTAAATAATCATAAATTTTTATTATCTAAAATGTCTATGTATACGTTATATACATACCCTAAAAACTAAGCTGGTCTCTCAAAGTGGGCTACGTATCGCGTATCCCACGGGGATAATATATTCGGCTTCGACAGAGTATAGTAATAAACTTGGGGGTACGAGAAAGCTAAAGTATAGCCTCACAATCTTACTTGCGCAGTATGTTATAATGATTATTATATATCTACTATATGATAGAGATTCACAAGTCCAGTGTGTGCAAGAACTACCAATAGCTATACGAGGAAAAGGAATATCATGTTGGAATCCTTGCTAAAAATTACCAGAGAATACTGTTTTTAAAAAAAAAAATAAAAAATATAAAATAAATTCAATACATCGAAATAAATACAAATATGAGCTAAGGAAAAGATAATATCTTTTTTGGATCCCTTTATAATTAGTATTAGGTAAAATGTTAAATAAAAAATAAAATAAATAAATAAATAAAATTAAACAAAATTAGCCATGTGGTGGAGTGGAGGACTTATATATATATATTATATAATAATATATACTATATATATATATATATAGATAATATATTATATATATATAATATATATATAAATTATTTATAATTCTCAAGGTATGTCTGCGCAAGTTAGTCAGAGATACTCGAGTCAAACACGAACGGGGCTAAAACTAGAGGTGATTTACACTTACATGCACAGATTTTGGGGAAAGGGGGCGGTAGAGGTAGCCACGCCGAGCTCAAAGGGTGAATATGGATGTGGTCCTCCATGTTCCGTCGCCTTCGGGATGAGCCGAACATCTTTAGGGTGAGCTCGGTGGTTCAAGTCATGCGGTGTATAAATGTACTATTTAAACCGTATATAACGACAAACGGCGTGGTAGAGCCGCCGAACTGATATAACGCGCTCCATCCGAGTTC
This sequence comes from Trachelipus rathkii, assembly GCA_015478945.1. Lineage (NCBI taxonomy): Eukaryota > Metazoa > Arthropoda > Malacostraca > Isopoda > Trachelipodidae > Trachelipus > Trachelipus rathkii. The sequence continues at coordinate 1,741 of JABUQX010126719.1, read as the reverse complement.
CGAGAGGAAACAGACGTAGAGAAGGAAATAAATTCTTTAGGGTTTAAAAATGATGTATAGAGTACAATAATAAGTAAGGCTATTTTTATTTTTTATATGTAACAATAAGCTCAACAAACAGCCATTTATATAATTCTACAAATCATTAACTACCAATGTTGAATAAAGCTATCCTTAATACAAAAATAGTCTGTTTGTTTTTTTTTTTTTTTTTTTTTATATTATAATGATTTGTCCAATCTTTCCCCTCCTAGTACACTTTTCAATCTAAACGGATTCAACTTCGTAACTCAATTTCCCGATTCAAGCTTATTTTGTGTGAGTTAGGTAATTGTATTATAATGATAATGGTCTTGCGAGGATTGAGTCTTCCTGCAGGATGTTGTCAAAGCGTTGCAAGAAAACCCCCTGAGTGTGGACTGGAGCCTAATGATTCATCGCGCTCGAATACGCTATATAATAGTATCTCTTATATATACCATACAATACCCCATACAATAAGATATCATAACTAGTGATAAACTAATATGTGTAGTACAGAAAGAAGTGCTACTTATAAATTTTAATATACGCAACGGAAGCCGGAGAAAGCACCATTGATAAATTTTAATATATAACGATTCTATACTTATTGTATGCACGTGTTATGTTCATAAGTATGATGGACTAGTATATTATGTCCAATATCGGAAAAATTCAGACAGCAATCCAGGCCAAAAATGTATCTAGTATACCACAGGACATGGATTGAATAATATACTAGGCCAATTATAGTATAAGCATACGCGAAAGGCTAACTAATATATATTCAATTATACTAATACTTAAATGGTGGATGCCTTCTATCTCGCATTACCTTAAATTTTCAGCACTACTAGTTTAAGCGTTATCCTTTTATCTAGCTTTCTCGACTATTATTAATTAGCTCAATGCCCATGCTGATAGCCGACTCCCAAAAACTCAAATGCCTAAGCCTTCACACCTATACACAGAAAGTCTCAGCCTTCAAATAAGGAATCTTTTGGATGGCAGATATTTGCAAGACAGAATAACTAATTACTCACACTGCTTAACGTTTAATAACTACTATCAGCGCCTCGATACAGTCCATTCATTAAGGCCCTCAATTGATAGTCGTGGTCGGCCAATCTCCGAATAACGTTCTTTTTTGTGAAAAATGAAAGACCAAAATTCGGCTACGCAACACGACTCCAGGATTTTATGCCTCTCTCAACATGATTTATGGAAGTTAAAGCAAGGGCCATATTCTGAATTAAGACATAGGCACACTAAGCACCATTCACTTAAATTATAAGTAATATCTGCTATCTCTACCAATTCAGATGTCCAAAAATTTCTTGGTTCGCTTATCAAGATTTACCTCTCTATATCTGTTACGATCATCTGAATAAAAAGTTGAGAGAACACTATATAGTCATAACATCCCTGTTAGTCTCTCTGTGTGTAGGGTCTTAGTCTTCCGTATCTTTTTAATTAGGATAATGTCACACATGCAGAATACTACGGCAAGAACATAATAACTAATGTCTCGAGGAGTAACAAAGGGCATACCTTAAATGAGAATCTTGAGTCATCTCCTCGGACGTCGTCCTAGGGCTGACCCTTAGAACACATGTATTACGTCTACTGTTTAAGTACTGCCCTAAGATCTATCCATACTGAAATCAAGACTGAGGGTATTGATAACTTAATATGACTCAGATTTCATAGCTATTAATTA
>JABUQX010126718.1:37500-42572 GCA_015478945.1 Trachelipus rathkii | reverse complement strand
CAGAATAATCTTATTAATTTAATTCCAAATTGCTTCTTATAAAAAGAAACAAAGGTAGGAAAATGTTGTTATGCTCAGGTAATTTTCTTTTAAATAATTTCCTATTATTTTATACTATTGAAAGAGTTGGAAATGAAAATTTTGTTTGTAACGGTTAAAATATTAATTTTGCATTGCTAAATAATCTTTTAATTTTAATTTTAAATTCTTAGTTTAATTAAAAATAATTTCATTATTCAGTCACTCCTTCTCTTCTCAGCCCTGGTGTATTTTATGCGTTAATCTCAGACGACAGAAAGAACACACACACACACACCACAACACACACACACACCACACACACACACACACACACACACACACACACACACACACACACCACACACACACACACACTATATATATATATATATATATATATATATATATATATTATATATATATATATATATATATATTATATATATATATATATATATATTTAGATATATATTATATATATATATATTATATAATATATATATATAGAATATAATATATAATATATATAATATATATTATAATATCTATATTATATATATATATAGATATATAATAATATATATATATAGTATATTATATATATATATATATATATAATATATATAATTATATAAATATATATATTATATATATAATATATATATAATACATATATTATATATAGTATAATAATATATATACTATATATAGGCCCAGCAATCGCCGAAGGAAGTTCAGGCATGTAAACTAGAAAAAACTATAACATCTACAGGAAAATAAATTACATATTTGATTTCAGCAAGTAATTTTCATCAGGGAAACGTAAAAGAATTTATTGTAGTCTGGAATATTTATTAAGAGCTCCTTAAATATTAGTAAAAATCTTAGACTGGGGCCTGTACCACACGGCTACAAGTCCTTCGAGTGTAAGATTTTTTCCTACACTTGTATATCTGAACACAAGAATGCAACTTGAAAATTTGTAGCTTACAAGTGTAATTCACAGCTCTTGTACCCAATTCCGTAACACAAACTATTAAAACTGGGTAGGTTGTGTTTACAGAAAAGATAATGTATGACAAGCACTAGTAGCATATTTGTACAATTTCGTAGAAAGTGGTAGAATTTTGGAAGTGCCCTTTAAATCGATAAAGCATTAGCATATATTACCTGCTGTTCGGAGTTTATTTTTTTTTAACATTTATTTTGACACTATAGCAAGAAGTATTTATGTGTAATGTTAAAAATTATATAAGGGACATTCGTTATAAAATTGAATCGTGGATAATCATGAAAAAAATCGTACGAAAATAATGAGGTGATATCGATATAGATATTCTTGTAGATGCTTAAAACAAATTTGTGACAGTTTGAAGAATAAAGCCTATTTAATATGATTTTCGTAGTTGTATTTTTATAATTTATTGAAAATTTAAGCTTAAAATGTACGAAAAACAAAAGAGTAAAGCAACATAGCAAATCAAATAAAATATTAATCTGATAACCTTCAGACCTCTAGTAAGTAAGAAATACACAAAGCAGACCTAATTCAAATGTTGTGCATACTTAAATGTTATGTTGCAAACTTTTTGGAAACTTTTTATGAGTTGCTCAGAAATTCAAAGTGGTTTAAAAAAGCTTGGTTTTACAAGTGAGTAGTATCAGGGAAAAAAATTACAAGTGGTACAATTGAAAGACTTGTATCCGTTGTGTTACAGGCCCCTGAAATAGTGCACGCTCTGATTGACCTTGAAACCTAAATTAGTCTCGAGAGAAAAGTTTGCCAAAGTACCCCCAATTTTTTTACGCTTGGAGAAAAATTATTATTAATTTTTTATATCCTTTTTAGGGGTTCGAGCCGACGAGGGACAGAGTGGCCTCCCCCGGTAGGCCGAGAAACCCCGACTTATCCATCTTCTGTGTTTAACCCGTAGGTATTTCTCTTAGTTTAAAAAAAAAAATCAACATTTGGCACCTTTTGCGTGCTCATTCGGATTAAGGGAAAATCTTCAAATTCTCAAAAAAACTGTATTTTTTTCAACATTTTAACAGATTTTAATTTTTTAAAAAGCGTTATCTTTTTTATTTTTTTTTTAATTTCGCGGGTTAAAAACTCTCCTGATTTCAAAAAAATATATTTATTTTCAATAGTAGCTGTTATAGTTTTCTAGTTACGTATGCCTGAACTTTCGGGATGCTGACCATTATATATATTATATATATATATTATATATATAACTATATATTATATATATTATATTATATATATATTATATATATACTATATATAAATATATATATATATATAATATATATATATATCTATATATATATTATATTATATATATATATATATATAAGGTAATATTAGCTTAAGACGCTAATTAATATTTATTATAGTAATGCCTTAGTAAATTAGAAGGTGGAGAAAATTACTTGAGATTTAGCATATAATATAAAACAAATTTCAGTAACAATAGCTTTCGGCCTTAATCAACGTGGCCCTCTTTCAGTTGTTTCTTATGCAAGACTAAAATATAAAATTAAAATTAAGATTAATAAAATATTTGAAATCATTGTAATTTTTGTTTTAAAGATTTGAAAAAAAATGTGGTGAGTAGTTTAAAATGTTGTTTAAGATGGGATCTATTGTGTAGGTATTAGTTTGTAGATTGAAATTATCCGTGTTGCTAATACAAAAAGATTCAGTAATTTTCCTAAGGTGTAAGTTATCAATGTGAATAATGGGTGTCATGTGGTTTATATCTATGGTGTGATTGTGATTTAGTTTGTGCTAATATATTGAAATTATTATAGTTAATTAATACAAAAAGATTTAAATTTTTTTCTAAGGTGTAAGTTATCAATGTGGATAATGGGTGTCATGTGGTTTATATCTATGGTGTGATTGTGTGTGGATCTATGATTGGTGAAAGCAGAGTTAGGATTGTCAAGTTGTAGGTCGTATTCATGTTGGTATTTACGGCGTGGGAAGTCATGTGTTTCTCCAATATATGTGTTATTACAGTTTAGACATGGAATCTTGTAAACACATTGAGGATTGGTAACATTGTTGTGTGTGTGAGGTTTGAGAATTTTTTTTATAGGTTTGAGGATTTTTTTTGAAAGGTAAAATGTTGGAAGAAGAAATTTGTATGGAGTTTGGAAGGAATTGTTTAATTTGTTTGTGAATATGTGGGGGTAAAGGGAGAAAAGAAGTGTGAGTTCTGTTTATTGTGTTTTGTGTGTTGTAATAAGTGGATTTGGCTCTGCGTAATGCGGAATTGATGATGTGATGTGAGTAAGATAATTTCAAAAAAGGTGGAAAATCACACCATAGATATAAACCACATGACACCCATTATTCACATTGATAACTTACACCTTAGGAAAATTACTGAATCTTTTCGTATTAGCAACACGGATAATTTCAATCTACAAACTAATACCTACACAATAGATCCCATCTTAAACAACATTTTAAACTACTCACCTTTTTTCAAATCTTTAAAACAAAAATTGCAATGATTTCAAATATTTTATTAATCTTAATTTTAATTTTATATTTTAGTCTTGCATAAGAAACAACTGAAAGAGGGCCACGTTGATTAAGGCCGAAAGCTATTGTTACTGAAATTTGTTTTATATTATATGCTAAATCTCAAGTAATTTTCTCCACCTTCTAATTTTACTAAGGCATATTACTATAATATATATATATATATATATAGTATATATATATATATAATATAATATAATATATATTATATATGTATATAATAATATATATATATATATATTATATATATAGTATATAATATATATATATAATTCTATTTGCAATATATATTACATGCCGGAAAAAATGCGACATACTCGTAAAATTCAAAGGACCTTTTTAATCCTAGCGTTTCAATCCGATTTCAAATATTCGTTAAAATGCGACTTACAAAATATTTTTCCCACAAATGTTTTTAATTAGAAAAATGTTTATTAGAGTCATCAGAGCCCATGATACAAATGCATGGTACACAATAATTTTTCTACGGGGGCTCTGCTCCCCGTACTCCCTAACCCGTGAGTGGTGGTAAAATAATTAAATAGTGATTCAGCACCGTAAAAGAAAGTTTAAATAAACGAGCATATGGCAGTAAGAGTAGTAAAAGTAGTTTTGCATGCTGTAAATATAAAATTTGAAGACTTTATAGCTTTTTTCAGGCTCATTACAGAGGCTTTTTTTCTTTTTTTTTAACGCTTTTCTTTCCTTTCCGCTCATTTTAAACATTTTATGCAATTTTCATGAAAATCGGAAAATAGTGAGGCGTTGGGATTAATAAAGGACAATCCAAATTACGGATTTTCTGAAAAAAAAAATGATACGATATTTGGAATAAATCATCCAAAGCGAAAGATCGGCTAAATAAAACAAATAATAAAAACTGAAATTGGTGTCACGCTACCGAACTTTGAAATATCCTAAAACACTTTCTAAAAACGCGACGCTTCCGTAGCTTTGCTGTCGGCATATATAAATAGGTCAATGAATGGCGTTAAAGGACTCAAATGATGTTAAAATGTACTGTTCATCGTCTTATTAATTTGGCGCTAGAACAGCTTCAGATGCTGCGCATTTTAAACGCTTGTATTGAAGAGGACTAATAGAGTGGGCCGGTTACAAGAATAAATACTTTGATTTAAATGGAATCTTTCACACTAAAATCCACAATCGGCATTCTCGTTTGAGCATGTTTGAGCATGTTTGAGCATAATTTGAGCATGTTTGAGCATGTTTGAACATAATTTTAGTGTAAAGTAAATCGATGAAACGTACTGACAAATCGTAGGCAGTCAATCAAAAGTTATTTTCCAAATTTTGAATTATTGAGTTATTAACGTCGGCATATAAAGTAGTCTTTTTTTCAAACTGGCAAAATTACTAAGTCCAAAAGTATATCTAAAAACAGGATAATTAATAATCTATTTTATTCATACACATTAACGTAACAAGGGCATATTGCTGTTGGGGGGAGAGGGGGCATGTCCACTTTATC
>JABUQX010126718.1:30000-35000 GCA_015478945.1 Trachelipus rathkii | reverse complement strand
GGATTAAAGTCAACATCTACCGAAAATGTGAAGAAATTGAAAATTTCAAGTCTGAAATAGTTCGTGTCTTCGTGAAACACAAAGAACAACATACGTGGCCTCAAAACCATTCACAAGATCCATTGTCATCAACGTCACGAATCGTCTAGATTCAAGCAGTCATGATGGCGATGAGCTAGCTGTCTAACCAGGTGTCAGAATCACCGACTAATATACCTCAAAAGTGAAAAGCATTTCCACCTGACGAAGAACCTCTTGTATGGTGGAGGATGTATGCAGAGATGTATCCTGATCTTTCACAGCTAGCAACGACTTACCTTACTTATCCGCCATCAAGGGTTGCCAGTGAACAATTCTTTAGTGATGCCGGTCTTATTAACGATGAAAAACATAACAACAGTGTTTGTTTCAGACAATTTCTCCGGGGGGGGTTCACAGAGATTCGGGGGGGGCATATAAATATAACATAATACATATAAAATAAAGGTTAGTATTTACTTGTCACTTGTCAGCCTAATCTTAGTCTTATTAGTCTTACTGAAATAGTAAATATCCGAAATATAATCAAATCTTTACTTGCAAAAATATAGCAATCTATTTGTGAAATTTATTGGGAAGTTAGATAAATAAAATAACATAAGGGTACGAAAACATTATTATGAGAGAAAATTATAATTAAAATATATATATATGAGTAATATGACCTTTCAAATAAATAGATTTTTGGTAAAAAATAAATTATATATATATATATATATATATATAACTATATATATACTATATATATATATATATATATATATATATATATATATATGTATATAACACTCGTAGGCCGTATCCCCGACGTTAGTACTTAGTAAGTTAGGAGTAAAAAAGTAAGTTTAAAGGAATCATATACGACGAGTTTTCTTCGTCGCATACAAATACTACTATTTTTTGAAAGAAAAATACTCAGTTGGATTCTCAGACCCCTCGATGCTTACCCATCATCATACAATGCATTAAGGTTTCTGACAGCATTGTTCTTGTCTTAGTATTCGGTTCATAATTTTGAACGATCTTTAACCAGGCTTTCGTTACAGGAGCTGACAAGAAAGATTTCACCAGAGCCTTTTTACTAATATCCCACGTCTGCTTCCAATATTTTCGACAATGGGCTTTCATCTGCTTTAAATATTTCGCTTTCGAGCATGGAATTGATATAAAAAATGAAGGATTTCAGGTCAGCTAGTACACCTTCCGCATTAAACATCGGAAATCTGTCACAAAATTTTCTAACTTCAATATCCGGTAAATTTGTTAATGACTGAAACGTCTCAAAGCGACTAGCAAATATCATTATATCAATTGATTTGTCGTTGAACCTTTCTTCAATTTCTTCGATTACACTATCGCAGTATATTTTCATCCCTTTAAATGCATTTTTCTTATCTTCATCAGCAATCAGGTACACTTCAGATGCAAACTCCTCCATTATTTCACACCGAACGTTTTTTTGTAAGTCATTATTGACGTCTCCACACTGATTTTCAATATTTTGCTGGTTGCAATTTTTTTCCAGTAATTAGGGGATGACTTTGGTAATACTAAAGCCCTTCCTTTGCAAAGCATTGCTAAGATAAGAGAGTGCACTAAGGAGTTCATTCATTACATAACAGGTGACAAGGAAACTTTCATTTCTGATTTCCAGCAAGATGCCCCCTGCAAGTGATGCAGGATATGCTTCACAAGCCATCAAAATTGACTTTAAGCTCCTGAAGACAGCATTCACTATCTTATAATGAGATACCATCTCCCTTCAATGCATTCTGGAATCACTTGAGGATTGGATCATTGATTAATGATTGAATATCATGCAAAAATGTTTTCTTTTTTGGCGACTTGCTAAAGAAGTTTGTAAATGTCTTTCAAATTATAAAAAACTTTTGACCTTCTGATTTTTATTCCTGCAGGGAGGCTGCTGCCAGGGACAATATATGTATACGGTGTATATAGAGAACTTCTTGTTTGCCTTTTCTGAAAGCCTTTTCTTACACCTCCAACTTTTCCAGCTATATTAGAAGCACCATCAAATTCGAAAGTAATAATGTAGTCATAATTTAAATCAAGATCAGTTAGCTCCTTATGAATAGCATTTGCAATACTTTCTGCTTTTCCATTGGGTATTTTAACAATTGACAAGAACGTTTCAACGGGATTTTTATCCTCCACTACTCTAAATATGTTTTTCAATGTTTTTTCAACTTATCCTTCAAAACTTCGCCCATATATAACAGAAGTTCACCGGCAGTGTCCCTGCTGCTGTAATTCGACCTATACTCTGATCTTTACACTATGTTTTAAAATCATCATTCAATTTGTCCAAAAAAACTTTCAATCAAACTTGATATTTAGCAGTGTAAGCTGCTTCTTCCTTTACCAAAAATACAACCCTCGCAAAGTATTTTTAAACCTTTCTATTTAAGTTTCTTTCACTTTCACTCTATTGAACAATTTGAGCGTGAATCGGTTTCTTCATAGCCTGTCTCCTGAGGTTTTCCATTTCTACACTTATAGTGTGAGCTGAAGTGTTCATGCCTATCTAATTTCCCATTTTTTCCTAAAGCTTTTTTGAAAGTTGTGAATGGAACGGTTATGAATACCCTACCTGTCTTTTGTAGAACATTTGCATAATTTTTCATGAAATTTTGGCACAGTTTATGCGCCTCTTTTCTTCCTGTTTATACCACAATAACTTCTTCTTTCTGTTCCCATTGTTTATTGTAGTAGCGTTGTTTGTCAGACAATTTTGGCGTAATGTGAGCTGGATGATCCTGCACATTTATTTTCAACATTCTTTAAATCAATAGGTTTAATTTGTTGAAAATATATATATATATATATATATATATATATATATATATCTTCTATATTTATATATATATACAACTTTCTACATATATATATATATATATATATATATATATATATATATATATATATATATATATATATATAATGAGGAAGAAGAAGAATAAATTGTATTTAGGTTTTATGGATTTGCAACAGGCGTATGATAGGGTTAATAGGAAGCTCCATGGCAGGTGTTGAAATATGGTGTTAGTGGTAGGCTTCTAGGAATGAATCAAAAGAAGTATCTCTTATGAGGATAGTAGAGGTATGTGTAGGAAATAAATAGTTATCCAAGGTGATGGTTTAACATTAATAGCAATTAGAGACAGGGTTGTGTTATGTCACCTTGGTTATTCAATGTATGGATGGGGGTTATGAGAAAGAGTTAGAGGTGGGGTGGCAGGGAAATTTTGTTAGAATGATGGAGAATGGAGATGAGTGGAGGGTACCCTACCTATTATATGCGGATGATTTGGGTTTCTTTGTGGCGAATCTGAAGAGAGTTTGAAGATTGGTAGAGAGGGATTTGGCAAGGTGTGTAAAAGGAGGGATTTAGTAAACGTAAATAAAAGTAAGGTTATATGGTTGTGAGTGAGATATTTCGTGAGGTCATATTAGATGGTGAGCAGCTGGAACAAGTGTCTGAGTTTAAATATTTAGGGCATGTGTTGGATGAGAAGGAAAAGGGAACGGATGGTACAGAGTGTAGTAGGAAAGTTGTGAATGGCAGGAGGGTGGCTGGTGCTGGAATTAAATCGTTGGTAAACAAAGGGATTAAGTGGGAGATGCGCTAGAGCTCTCTTGCATGCGGGTATGTTGTTACCTGTTTTTAATGTATATAGTAGTGAGACTATATGGTCTGGAATAAGAAGTATAGATCTAAGGGTTCAATGCGTTCAGATGGACAATCTTAGGAACTGGGTGTGAGAAGAATTGATATAAATGAACGAACGTATTAGAGAGTTGTGTGTGGTGTGAAGAAAGGGTAAACAGAGAGAATAAATGAAAGTATATTTAGATGGTTTGCGGTTTGGTCATGTGGAAAAGGATGAATGATAGTCGATTAGTTAGCGGATGTATAGTGGTGGTGTGTTGAGGGCAGTGGCAAAAGACAGAAAGAGTAGATTGAGGTAGTAAAGAATGTTTTTAAGAAATGAGTTTGGCAGAGAGCGAGAAGAAAGGTGCTGCATGAAAGGAAATAGCGGTGTTGTAAGGGGAGGTATGGTTGACCCACGAGGGATAGTGCCCACTTGACGATTTACTGCGTAGTCGGCGCGGTCCGGTGAAGTTAAATTGGATTTCTAATTGCGACGAGCACTAATGGTACAGAGGATAAGGCTGAAGCTTTCTTTTTCTTTGTTTTGTCCTATTCTCTACCACTTTTCTTTTCCCTTTACGATGCATGTAACACTTTTTTTTACTTACTCTAATGTCTTGGGAAAAAAGAGTGAATAAAGGAGAAAGAAGAAGATATATATATATATATATATATATATATATATATATATATATATATGCTACCTATACTATATATATATATATATATATATATATATATATATATATATAAGAGATGTAATGAGTAAAAAAGGGTGGGAGCAAAAGTGAAGGAAAGAAAGGAGAAGTGAATGGTGGAGTAGGAGGTGAAAAGAGTTGGTGAAAAGAAAAAGAGGTTTATGTGAAATGGTTGGGGAGGTAGGAGAAGGAAAGCTGGGAGGGGCTATAGGAGGTTAGAGTGGAGGCAAGAGGGCCGAGGTGGAGGGGGCAGAAGAATGCAAATAATGAATGGCAATTGTAGAAAAAGTGACAGAAAGAAATTTTTGAATCAGGAGCAAGGAGAATACAAACTGGAAAGAAGTAGAAAAAGGAAGAAGATGGAGGGTTAGGGGAGAGGGTTAAGAGGGAAAGGGGAATGGATAGGAGGAGAGGATAGGGTGAGGAAAAGATGGGATATTTTAGAGGATTATTGAATGAAATGGGTGGGAGAGATGAGGAGGATTTACAAGGGGGGGGGGGGGGGGAGGTGGGGCAGGAAGGGGATATGGAAATACAAATGGAAGAAATTATTAGGGGCGTTAACTAAAGGAAAAAAAAGAAAGTCCACA
>JABUQX010126718.1:22500-25000 GCA_015478945.1 Trachelipus rathkii | reverse complement strand
TTTACCTATTTCTACGTAACATATGAGTTTGCTCACTTAATACAGTCCACTCAAGGCTAGTCTGTTCAGTATTTTTGTTTATTTATGTGTTGGATGTGTCCTATCAGTGTGACATATGGGTTTATCGCCGAACAGATTTCTGTTTCTAAGAGCAAACATCATAGTGTGTGTTGGATGTATCCACAATAAATGTGACATATGGTTTGCTCACTCAGGGAGGCTGGTTCTGTTTCAAGCATCAGCTATCCACTTACAGTGTTTAGATGCCATCCACCCTGTCAATGGCATGGCACATGAGTTTATTCCTCTAGAACAGTTTTCTGTTTCTAAGTATCTTCAAACTTATCACTTTCAGTGTGTTGGATGTGTTACCTTAAATTTGACATAGGGTTTTGCTCATAGAACAGTTTCTGTTACAAGTATAAAGCTTATCATAAGGTGATGTTTGGATGCCAGCCACACCATCAAAGTAATACGACACTGCAGGGTTGCTCCTCACGGATAGTTTTCTGTTTTCTAACATCAAACATCATAGTACTACAAGTGGATGAGAAATGTTGTTTTTGGATTATTTTCCTACTCAGTGTGATCGATTAGATAACTATCTTGAACCTTAGAACATGTTTATGCAGTGAACATCAAAGCTATTGTGTTATTAGAGAGATGAGGTTAGTGATCTGTAACTGGAGGCAGATATACTGTTTATGCAGTAACATCAAACCATTTCATACAGTTATTCAGTGATCAATTAGATCAGAGAAGAAGAAGAGAAGAAGAGAAGAGAAGAAGAGAGAAGAAGAGAAGAAGAAGAAGAGAAGGAAAGAAGAAGAAGAAGAAAGAAGAAGAAAGAAGGATTTTACAGTAGAAAGTTTCATCTATTTTCTCGTATTTCTTTCTAGTGAGACTTGAGAGAACTTTCCTGATCAGTATTTCAGATTACTTAAAATATAACTCAATTCCTTCATCTATCAATTCTCCATCTCCTTCTAAAACACAACTAAGATCTTCTTAGAACACGTAACAAACTTTTCTATGTCTTTTCCAAAACCTTTGTGTAACAAAACTTGCATGAATCATGATGAAATCGATTTCAGTACAGAGATTACACCTCAACTATATCAGAGTGTCAGGAATTTGATTGATTATATTAATATTGAGTTGGCATACATTTTGCTCTATATATATATATATATATATATATACTTACTATATATATCTCTCTCATATCTTATATATATATATATATATATATATATATATATCTTTCTATATATATATATATATATACTATATACTTATATATACACACTATTTATATATATGAGGAATATAAAGTAAGTTTCCATATTGTGTATGTAACGGTGTGAAATAAATATAGACACACGAACACACACCTGTATCTCTACAGGTATGTTGAAGGGTGTGTGTTATGAGTTAGTGACATTCAGAGTCATAAAAGAAGGGCAGTCGAAATTTTACTAATGACAAAGAATGCAATTTAGATATTTCTTTATCATTTGTACACTGTAGATCTGAGTACATCATTAATTGTTTTATATTATGTGATTTTAAATTTAAAAACTTTAAAAAGTATCTGACTTTAAAAGCTTACAGTATCTTGCTTTATATATATATATATACATATATATATATATATATATATATATATTTATATACATATATATATATATATATATACTATATATATATATCTTTCTATATATATATATATATATATATATCTTTCTATAATATATATATATATATTTATACTATATATATATAATATATATATATATATATATATATATATACTTATACTATATATATCTATCCTCTTATATATATATATATTGCTGCTATGCTATATATATATATATATATATATATACTGCATATTATATACCTATATACTTATATATAACTATATATACATATATATATATATATATAACACCAACTATATATATATATATATATATACTTATATATAAGGGCAAAAGTCGGAGTCATCCTTTAGTTAAGTATATGGAGGACCAAAAGCTACGAATTGTGATGTTAGCAGCAAACACACCACCTCAGGGTGTCACTTAAGTTGGATGATTAATTAAGCATTTTTAAAAATTGAAAGTGATAATGATCGCTCTCGAAGTGGAAGGTCGGAAAGCGCCAAAAAAAATTGAACGAACTTTACAAGTTGCGGGCGAACATTTCTGAACTTGGCGAACTTTGTGTGCGACTTTGAGACACATCTACAAAGATGTAAAATTATTACAGAACAAACTTATTCCATGTGTAACAAAGCACATAAAAGTAGGGTAATTCTATAAAGTTCTTTGCCATTAATTTTTTTTATGTCCTTTCTCTGCATAAAAATGTTTTAAAGGATTATTTTCTCCTCCATGACATTTTCCTTTTGATGGAATGACATTTCTTTCTTTCTTGATTTGTTCGATCCTTGAGAACTGAAAAGGATCACATCTTGGGTCATGCAACAATG
>JABUQX010126718.1:12500-17500 GCA_015478945.1 Trachelipus rathkii | reverse complement strand
GTGTCCTATGTACCCATTAATATATAGTAATAGCGAGAAAAATGCTATACCAAATGTCCCATCATCGTCGGGAAACTGCTAAAGAGGCTGCGAAATTTTCCATCTAACAGCAGCCATGAAAATCATACTCACAACAGAAAAGTGAGATTTCATAATACCATCCAAGTGATAAATGACCATCTTACAAACAGTGATGAGTGTAATGAAATAAACTTACAAAATTATAGTGCTGATGAATTAAATAAAAATTATATCAATCATAATAACTCTATTAACAATAATAAAAATAGTGGCAAAATTACTACTACTACTACTACTACTACTACTACTACTACTACTACTACTACTACTACTACTACTACTACTACTACCAATAATAATAATAATAATAATAATAATAATAATAATAATAATAATAATAATAATAATAATAATAATAATAATAATAATAATAATAATAATAATAATAATAATAATAATAATAATAATAATAATGAAAATAATATTATTATTAATAATAACATGAACAATAAGAACATTGAAAATGAACAAAATATAGAAACAACTACCAGCACTAACAAAGTGAAAAATATAAATCACATTATAAATAACAATAAAATTGAAAATATTGAATTAATAAATAAAAATTTTATCAATGAACCATATTTAAGTCATCAAAATGTACAAGGAATGCATGATCCTTCTTGCTCAAAGAAACTTAAAAATTCAAAAATGAAATGTGGTAGTAGTCCGATAAATAAAAATAAATCAATATATAAAAATGTTACATTAAATAGAAAAGATGTCAACACAGGTCTTGAAACCGATGTTTCAAATTATATGGGTAATGTACAAAATAATAATTTTATCACTACTGTCAGTCCCTTGCATGTGGGATACGTCTTTTTTAAATCAAATTTATTAAATGGGGGGGGTGTTATAGACAATATAGGAGAAAGTGGAAGCAATGAAGCAAATATCCTGTCAAACCCGACTGATTTAAGTGCTGTGGACGATCGCTGTTTAAGCAGTAAGACTGTTACAGCCGATGTTGAGGTAGACGGAAGGATTTGCAAGATTGACAACTTGACCTTGTATATAGTCTATGACAAAATAAATAAGATCGATTACCTGGTAGATTGTGGCTCTGTGAGAAATATCCTGACGGCAGGTGCTGCTGACCATCAAAAAGCACCTATAGGATATATGCTTGCAGCCAACAACTCAAAAATTGCTATTTATGATATTAAAAATATTGAAATCGATCTGGGGCTGGGTCGTAAATATCGGGATACTTTTTATGTGGCTAATGTAAGCACAAACATTCTAGGGTTATCATTTTTAAAGAATTTTGAGATGGGCATTGATTTTAAACTTGATTTATTGATAGACTCAATCACAAATAATACCTTAAAATTGGTAAGATATGATTTTAATATTAATAGTGTGCCTGCCTCTTCCTCCTCAAATCTCTCTCTCTCTCCTCCCTCCTACCTCTGTAACTACATACCTTCTAGTCCACCTCTTTTTAATGATATATTATTAAAATATTCAGAGTTATTTGTAAACCCATATCTACCTGAAAACCACCATATAAAATTGAGACAAATGGAACGGTGGGATGAAATTTTTGAAAAATATAAAAATAAGAATAAGAGAATGAGCACAGCCTTAATAGGTGAGGACGGCCAAGAAACTACTGACGAAAAGGCCGCTTTTATCCCAGAAAAAGTATTAATAGAACTAGCCAACGCTTACCCTTACAAAGCAAACATAAAGGGACCTCCAATCTCCCTCAGACCAAGGAGGGTACCACACAAGCTCTATGCTCAAACTAAAGCAGAACTTGACAACCTAGTAGCCACAGGAGTCCTACGCCGCAGCAACTCCCCCTGGTCTTTTCCCATGAGTGTTCTAGAGAAAAGTGGAAATCGAGTGAGAATAATTTCCGATTTTAGAGAGCTGAACAAAAGAGCTGAGATAGAAACCTATGGACTTCCGCACCTGCAGGATGCCATATCAAACCTGAAGGGGAGCAGGCTCTACACTCGTTTGGATTTAACCCAGGCATTTTACGGGGTGCCACTCCACCCCGACTCCCAGAAGTACTTCACCATCACCTCAAACGTCGGATCCTTCACCTACAGGAGCCTCCCGATGGGGTACGTCTCCTCTCCGTTTATATTTCAAGCTTACATTGATACAGTCATACAAGGCATCCCCCACACTCAAGCTTATATGGATGACATTTTGATCCACACCCAGACCGAAGAGGAGCACAAAATCCTCCTGGAGAAGGTGCTGAAGAGATTAAAATACCTACATATCAGTATAAATCCTGCAAAGTGCCAAGTGGCAGAAAGAGAAATTGATTACCTCGGATATACCATCAACGAAAGCGGCCTGAGACCAAATCATGAGAAAATCGGGGACATCCTAGACACCCCAAAGCCCAGGACCATAAAAGAATTAAGAAGTTTCCTTGGAAAGATAGGCTTTTATCGCAGTAGCACCCCACTGTTCGCTGAAATAACAGCGCCCCTAAATCTGTTCTTAAAAGGTAAACCTTACTCGAACCGCCGTATCTGCTGGAACTCAATAGCGGATAAAGCCTTCGAAAATGCTAAAAAGGCTGTTAAAAATGCCTCTGTGCTTGCCTACCCAGGCACCTCCACCACTTATAAAATTATCATACATACAACCAATGTATCTACAGCAGCAGTCATCTTATCCACTACTGACGGAGGCGATCAGCCTATTGCTTTCTATAGTTCCGTCCTCTCTCCCACAGAAAGAAATTATGATCAGGCCAACCAACTGCTAGTCTGTCTGACGAAGGTCTTCAGGAAGTACGGATATCTTCTCACAAATAAGAATATTAAAATAGAAACCCAGTCCAGAGAGCTTATAAATAAATATAAAAGAATAAATGATGATAAGAATTTTAATGTACGAGAAATCAGAAGCTTAAATTTGCTAAGTAGTTACAAAGTCTCCTGGGAATTAATCACAAAAAAGACAAATCCGCTGGCTGAATATTTGTTAATAAATAAGATTAATAATGATGATCAAAATGATGAAGAAATTGAAGCTACTGACGAAGGAGCTGAGCTAAAAACCACGCCTCCTCGTACGAACGCTGTGATTGGTTCTCCCATTCGCGAACGAACCAATCAGAGCGAAGCTTCAATCTCACTCCACGTGGATCTGGTATCGGGCCATTTAAACCCATATACTATCGAAGAAATATCCCCTACCCTAAAGGCTCGTTATCATCAGACAATAAAAGAAAACCGCACACGCGCCACGGTCAACATTCCAAGAAAGGACAACAATGTAGACCCTTTAACTAACCACAATATAAACAAAGAAAATTCCGAGAATATTTCTCATGAGAAAAAGAGAGATTTAAATCCAAAAGGGTTAGAAATGAAGAAAAGGATACAAATGGAAAAAGAAGAATTAATTAAAATAAATGAAAAATCACCCCTAAAGAAATTAGATGAAATAAATGATATTTTTGCTGAAAATACTCGAATAAATTTAATTCAACGTTGTAATGAAGCTCATCTGGAACTAATAAAACGCTTCAGGAAAGAAATTAATTATGCTGAGATTAGCGAAGATCAATTAAAAGACGAATACATAAATTCACTACTTAAAAATAAAGAAAAAAGCTCTTTAATTATAAGGAAGCAACCGTTCTGGTTCAAGAAAACTGAGATCTCCCTCTACGTGGATACATCTTTAAATTATGCGAGAATCATTCTTCCCGACCAGCGAGTGGACGATATTATTCGTATGACCCATCTCCAGGGACACCTGGGTATTTCTCGATGTCTCACTGCTCTGAAAGCCGACTTTGTATTTCGAAACATGCACAAAAAAGTCAAGGCACTCGTACGAGCGTGCCCTCAATGTCAGATAGCCAAGGTAGGACGCAGTATAAACCCTATTTACGGGAAGTACAGGGAGGTCTCCTACAAGTTCCAAGCTTTAAATGCGGACATTTTAAAATTACCTGTCTGCAGAGGATATAAGTACCTATTAACTTTCATCGACCGGTACTCTCATTATGTGTGGGCCTTCCCCTTGAAAGACATTACAAAGGAGACTGTAGTTAAAACCATGATTAACCAGCTAATTCAGCACTGTGGAATTCCCAGCAACCTCATCACAGATAAAGGTGGAAATTTTACATCACATTTATTTGAAAGTGTGTGTAAACTGTTAGGAATACTACACACAACGACCGCGAGTTACGCGCCTTTTGGGAACAGCAAAATTGAAGTAACTCATAAGATGATTATAAATAGTTTGAGAACAATGCTCGCTGAACCGGGTATGGAGAGCCAAGGGTGGTTAGACGTTCTCCCCTTTGTCTTATTCGCCTTAAGGCTCGCCCCTATCTCAGAATCAGGCATCTGTCCGAGTAAATTATTATACGGCCAAGATATAAACATTCCTGACGGCTTGCTAGACCCCTCTGTCCCAGACGGACCAAAATCCTATGATACCTATATTGAAAAACTGGCTGGATTAATGGCTAAGCCGTTATCCCAGAGAACTAATTTACGAAATAGAAATGTGTTCTTACCTCGAAACTTAAAAGATGCAAAATATTTACTGGTCAAGAATCAACAGTATAACGTTGGGAAGCTCTCCCCTAGGTACAGCGGCCCTTATAAAGTCATTAAGATCATTAATAATAACGCTCATATTGTGAAAGGAGATAAGGTGGTAGTTGAAAATCTAAGAAATGTCAAAATTTTCTACAACCTCGTTCCTGATCCTCCCGACCGAAAGAAAAACTCGGAATAAATGAAATAGAGGAAGGAAATGAGGAACTGAGGTAAATAGCTCTTGAGGAAAATAAGAGTCAAAGACGTTGCTATGGTAATTAATACGAGTACAAAATCATTTGTTAAAGGTATTAAATATTCATATTGTAAGTTCTTTCTCCTTACCCGAGTAGTATTTCACCTGTTCTTCCCTTTCCT
>JABUQX010126717.1:25000-33490 GCA_015478945.1 Trachelipus rathkii | reverse complement strand
CCTATTACTTCATCTCGCCTCAAAATCTTGGGGTGCTGATCGGCAAGTTTCTTTTTTACATCTCCCACATCGCCATAGATCTGTGATCGAAGTTGGGCTGATGGCTGGAACGTAGCCGTAGTATATGGTCAGGCTCCCAACTCTACTACACCTGCTAAGATCCCATCCCAAAGCGAGGCAATCCGTTATCTCCACTGGTGCTTTCGATCTTCCTCCCGGGTGAGCTTTTGTTGAATCCGATTGTTTGATGGCGACTCTCACACGTGCACAAGCTCAATCTAAGCTTTTTCAAACCCAAAGTGACACTGATTCTGCGAGAGTACCTCAGATGCCTCCTTACTGGCATTGCAAACTCAGTTTATAACCATCCTTAACTTCCTCACATTCCTTTTGCAAAAGGTGCAAGTTCTCTTATGATTGCACCTTGTTAGTATGGAATTTACTGTTCCCCACATTGGGGGGCTCGTTCTACCCTTTTTAGGGGATTAGAGGCTATTAGACTAAAGAGACTAAGTAAACTGTCCCGTACTTCAGACTCTCTTGGACCCTCTTTCTCTTGCGATGTAAACATTGGAGCATCATCTCTTTTTTTTCTATAGGTATTACAACGAAAGGTGCCCGTGGGAGCTGACCTCTCGCATTCCTCCACCACTGCCTCGCCCTCGTAGCATAAGAGGTGCCATGCTTTCACATATATATGTGTGAGCATGAAGACCAAGGACTCGTTCGTTTGTGGTGACTCCTTTGCAACCACATCGTTCTGTGGAACTTCTTTCCTTCATCCCTCTTTTTTTTTCTGCTCGTTTTCACTTCCTCTTTTTAAGACCCACGTCTGCTCCCATCTGAGGGAATTGCGTGGGTTTACTTTCCTTTTATTTTATGCCCCCTCCTTGAAAAGGGCCCTAGCTTGAACCGTGGTGTTGTAACAAAAAAAAAAAATGGAAGAAAGAAAAAAAAAAGAAGAAAATGGGATTTCCTTCAATATTTACTTTTATAAGTCTTTGGTCAATTCTGTAAACTGAAAATTCACATTAAAAGACTAAAAATTTTCTGTTTACGATAAGTAATTGTTTCAAATCATGACGTAAGATGCCAATTTGGGGGAATGTTTTAATTTAAACCCCCCTTATGTTTTTTTAATTTTGAAAAATCGCCTAAGTGAGTGTTCTAAGTTCGGGGAAAATGATTTTGCCAAAACGAAAGCGCCTTAAGTGTTTAGAGCAGAAGAAAATTCAGGGAGACAAAATTCATTTCTTTCTTTCTTTTGAACGGATTATTTTTTTTTTTATTATTTAGAAAGAGAAAGCGTTGCAAATGATCTGAGTAAATTTACATGAAAGTCTGGTAATTTGCTTTTTTAGAAGTATGAATGAAGTTTATACTGTTCCACAGATGCGTAACAATTTATAAGTTTACCCGAGTTTTACTTTGTTAAAGAATAGTTCCTTTTCACGATTATTACTGAACATTTATGGTAAAGGTTCATTCACTTGTTTTAGTTAATATTTTTAAAGTTTACAATAATTCAAAGTGGACATATCATTTCTCTTCATTTTTTCATTTCTCTAAATTGCAAAAAAAACCTTAGTTCAAAAATACAATATTTAACCGTTGAAAATTAAAGGCTAGCTTATAGTTTCTGGGTTATTTATTTATTTACTTTATTTATTCTATATTTATTAAATGTATTTTTATTTATTTTATTGGAAAAAAAAAAACATTAACGTAGTACTTTTTATCTATCGGCAGGTACATTTTCATTTTCCTGGTAAAGATTTAGCACTACACAATGTTCAACAAAATTATTATATTTTTTATTATTATTATATTATTATTATTATGTAGTATTATATATTATTATGATTATTATATTTATTATTATTATTATTATTGTTATTATTATTTATGTATTTTATTATATTATTTATATTATTATTATTATATTATTTTATTATTATATTATTATTATTATTATTATTAATTATTAAATCGAATAATTAAATTTCTTAATACGAATAATATTATTAACGACTTTCAATTGTTTTAGAAAGAAAGATCAACAACTTGAACCCCTTGTTTTGTTTACTGAAAAAATATTGTGAAAACTTATTTATAGAACATAAAAATTCAACTGCAGTTATATATTGGATCTTTACAAAAGCTTTTACCTCACAAATTAGATCATGATATACACTTAGCAAATGAATAAAGATGGGAATAAAGGAAACCACACTACAATGTTTAAAACAGTACCTAAGTGGAAAGATCTCAGTATGTGAAAATAGTGTGAAACATTGCCGGAACCGAATACAAACAACTATGCGGTGTTCCACAAGGGATCTGATTCTATTCGTTGGCCAGTTATATTTACATTGGTATACCATGATATATTTTAATTCACACGACTCTTTCATGGTTTCATTTGCTGATGATATTTCAATATTAATAAAGGATAAAAAATCCGGCTACACTATCACTAAAAGCAGCAGATGTCTTAATAAAGATTACAACATGGATAGATTCTAATAAATTTTCCCTAAACTTGCAAAAAACGTCATACATCATAATTAGCAATAAAACTATAGCACTATAGTTGATAATTTCAACATAAAAAATAAAGGAGTTGACTTGAAAAGTCACAAATGCTAAATACTTGGGTGTACGTAAGATGAAAAATGACATTTTATTATTATTATTATTATTATTGAGCAAACTAGCGAAATATATGTATATACTAGTGAAATTGAAAAAATACATTCCATTATATATACTGGAGAACATATACTATGCACATATACACCCACATCTTTTATATTGTCTTCCAGTCTATGGCATAGCTAGCAAATCAGCTGCTAATTCGGTTATATTGATGCAAAAAAGCTTCATCCGACTATTAAGCCCCACTAAAAACTTTCTCTATGAGCATACAGCACCTTTATTTTAAAAAACAAAAAATATTACAATTTGGGACCTATTGGGGTATCTCTATTAAAGGAACAGCACAAGATACTACAAAATAAGGCATATTCCTAATGTCTAACTTTCATAATAATCAAATTCAAAGAGTATAAATCTAAAAAGTGCTCACATAATCCTCCTTTCTATAGATTAGAAAAAGCTACACAAGCAGTTAGTTATAAATGTGCTAAAGTCTATAACGATTTGCCTCAAGAATTAAAAAATTAAAATTCTCTTAAATCATTTACAAGTAAACTCAAAAAAAAGCTATATAAATAAGTACTTATACTATTACATATTGCCATTAACAAGTAAACTCAAAGAACTAGTATAATACTAAAATTTACTATAGTATTATTTATTATTATTAATTATTATTATTATTATTATTTATTATTATTATTATTATTATTATTATTATTATTATTATTATTATATTATTATGTTGTTGTTGTATTGTTATCATTTATTAGTTTATATTATTATTGATATTTTATTATTATTATTTATATTCTTTATATTCATAAAGCTATTTATGCCTCTCACATATTTGTTCATATAATTACTGTTATGGATTATTATTATTATTATGTATGTTGATTATTATTTTATTATTTATTATTATTATTATTATTATTATTATTATTTTATTATTATTTATTATTATTTATTATTTGTACTGTCGTATTTAGTATTGTGAATTTTACTATTTTATCTGTTTTTATTAATATAATCTATACTGTTATTATTAATTTTATGTATTCGCTCTTTACTTTTATCATTATTATATTATTATTATTTTATAATTTTATTATTATTGATTTATTATTATTATTTTATTATTATTATTTTTATTTTATTATTATTATTATTATTATTATTACTTATTATTATTATTATATTATTATTTTATTATTATTATAATATTATTAATTATTATTTTTATTTTTGTTATTATTTTATTATTATTATTTATTATATTATTATTATATTATTATTATTATTTATTTTCATATATTATTATTATTAGTATGTCATTATTCATTTTATTATATTTTTACTTATTGTATAATTATATTTCGGTCTCAAAGACACGACACTTGTTGTTAATTAGTAGACCATTCAATACTAGGGAAATTATTTTATGTTATTTTATAATTGCTATAATGAAGTTGTGTAAAATAATGGACTATGTAAAAATGTAAATTTTTTCTTATCTGAATAAAGTTTGAAATTGAAATTGGAAAATTATTATTTTACATAACATGTTTAACGTTTAAAAAGTATATATATATATTATATATGTATATATATAATATGATATAGTATATATATATATATATATATATTATACTATATGTATAAATAATATATAATATAATATATATATATATATATATATATATAATATATATATATATAATATATATATTATGATATATATATATTATATATATAATATATATATATATATATATATATTATATTAACTATATATATATATAATATATATATATATATACTATATATATATATATATAAATATTTATCTATATTATATATATATGTTAGGTTTCAGCCTCCAGAAAGCAACATGCACGTAACAAAAAAACCATAACAGGTACAGGAAAATAAATAACATGTTTATATAATCAGAGAGACATTTTTACCAATGAAATTTTAAAAAATAAAATAAAATAACGCTTATGAAAATTTTAAATAGTTAAAAATGTTGAAAAACTTTTATGATATTACAGTTTTCTGAGAATTCCAAGAAACTCGCTACTCGAATGAGGCACAGCAAGGTGCCAAATGTTGAATTTTTCTTTTTTAACTAAAAGCAATTCCCACGTGTAAACCAAGACGATAGCTAAGAGTCGGGTTCTTCGGCCTTACCGGGGACGACGGGGGGGGACGGTCCCCCCCTCTGTCCCTCCGTCTGCTCGAACCCCCTAAAAAGGATTATAAAAAGAAAAAAATTAATATTTTCTCCAAAGCGATAAACTTTAAATACTATTTGGCAACTTTTGCCCTCGGGAAGTAATGTACGGATTCAAGGTCATTCACACCGAAGCTTGCTCGATCTAAAATTATAATAGATTATATAAGGTGGTATTTAATAAAATATTAGAATAAAAAATTTTTTTTTCAAGTTTCATCGATGAAATTGCTTGGTAAAAATCAAAAAATGGTATTTTTTTTTCTTGCCGATCATGTTTTATTATTTTTTATGTTACATGCATGATGCTCTCTGGAGGCTGGCATATTATATATATATATAATTATATATATATATATATTAATATTATATATTTTATATATAATATATTATATAGATATATATATATATTTATATATATATTTATTTAATATATAATATTTTTTTTTTTTTTTTTTTGGCTTGGAGGGGGGCGGGGAGATTCGTCGTAAAGTCTCCGTTCTGAAAATTGAAAAGGTTGCTTCTTTAATTAAATTAGTTTTGCCTTGGCATTATTTTAACTTTATTTATTATTGAATGTTTTGTCGCTTGTCAGCATTTATTAGTCAGGGATAAGCAAATTATATAGTATATTATATTATATATATATTATATATATACAATATATTATATATATATATAATATATTATATTATATATTAATTATATATATATATATATATATATATATAGAAATATATATATATATAATATATAATATATATATAGATACTATAATATATATATATTATATATATATATATATATAGCTATATATAATAATATATAGGGCTGTTGCTAGAGTGATCGTCTATGTAATATTAATGCTGAATTCATTTTTACTGGTAAATCCCATTTTATGGGTGAAACCCGTTTTTGAGGATTGGTTCCCCAATCATTCAATGGGACCCTTACCATTTCTGATTCCTCTGGAATCATCATCGATCCTTCATCATTCCTCCTCCGTCTTCTTCTCTTATGCACTCTGTGTATCTCTCTTCAGCCACTCACTCTGTGTTTTCGTCTGGGACTCTGAGACACCATTTAGGAACTTGAAACTATCTTATTCGAGTTCTACGTCATTGCAAACATATTCACTAACAGTGGCGGCTCGTCTTTATGGGCTATTGGGCTCCAGCCCCTCCAAATTAAAAATGCCAGGCATAGGATGTTGATAGAAATATGAAATTTTTGGTCAAAGTAAAGTGATCTGAATTTTTTTTAAACAATTTAGTACATAAAAAATTAGTAATCATTTAAGAAAATAACAAAGGAATCCTTTTCCAAATTGTGCGTACGATATTATTTCAATATATTTCAATTAAATAAAAATTTGGGCTGCTTACTTTTGCGGCCCTAAAATAAGCCAATTTTTTAAGTTCTTAAAATAAGACAAATATAGCAACATACGAAAATAAAGAATTCAAAATTCCTATAGTACTTTTTATAATGTTGCCAGTTTGGCTTCTATTATTTCATAGCAACTTGGAAGTTTTTCTCATATAAAATTAAGGTTCAAATTTTACAGAGTTGCTAGATTTGTCCATGTAATGTTCTTCTTTTACTTGTATATAGAGAGTCAGAGACACTAAAGTCAGTTTTTTCGCATTTTACGGGGGGAGAGCTTGTTTATTTTTTTTGTGAAAATAACATAGTGAAAATATATGCAAAAAATAATTAACCCGTGTGGATATATAATATATATATACATATATATATATACTATATATATATATATATATTATATATATATATATATAGTATATATATATATTAATATGATATATATATAATATATATATAGGAGAGAGGAGATTGAGAGAGAGAGAGAGAGATAGAGAAGGAGAGAGAGAGAGATGAGGAAGAGCGCAGAAGAGAGAGATGAAGAGGAGGAGAGACGATGAGAGAGAGATGAGAGAGGAGAGAGAGAGACCAAATCCTAGATAAGCAGGCAATGACGTTTTTTGTATTTGTTTCTAAATTTGACACCTCTACAATACAATTTTATTTTTAGGCTTTTGCTTTACCGAATGTGTTCGAATGCATGCAATCGATATTAAAAAAAAAAAAAAAGCCTATATTTATGCACACATTTACACATAAATATAAAAAACTTAGGTAATAGTCCGTTTGAGGATAATCCTATCAGATATTGATATTTTAGAAAAAGATAATGTGATTTATATAATATTTTCATCTAAGAGAGTTATCAAGTCCTTTTAATTGCAGAATGTGTTCGAATGCACGCAATCGTATTAAAAAAAAAAAAAAGTTGTAATTTATGCATACACTTACACATTAATATAAAAAATTATTTTTACTTATTGTCCTTATATATATATAATATATATATAATTATATATATCATATATATATATTTAATATATATTATATATATTATATATATATATATATATAATATATATATATATATATATATATATTTATATATATATAAACCTTACCATCCCCTCCATGCAAGTTTACACGGAAGCCGCCACTGTTCACTAATACCAATATTATGGTGTTAAGCGTATTTTTGCTTAACTTGGCACCGACCGGGTTCAGCATGGCTCCGCCACCGACGTCTACAATTGGCTCATTTTTTTTTTTCTCGACCCATGAAACAACTTCTTATTCCTTCTCATACTTCTTTCATCTTCCTTGGTACGCACTCTGTGCTTTTCTTCTGACTCCAGCTCCGGCTCAGTGATCCGCATCATGAGCCTACTCAGGATCCGACTCAGAGTTCTTTTTATCCTTCATCCGTTTTCCTCTGCTTTGCATTCCATGCATTTCTTCTTTTTTTTAGTTGGGACCCTCAGACACCTTTGAAGGTTCTGAAACTCTCAAAATTGGGGCCTACATCCTTTTAAAAATATATAAAGGATTCCACATTGACCCATTATGTGTTTAGTCAGATTTCCACTGCTGACTCCCGGCTCCAGCTCAGTCGTTCCGGGCACTTGTGTCTACTCGATGATCAGGGACTCTTTCCTCTTCTCAGACCCCGATTCTTCTTGTTCTTCTTCCTTCCTTCCTCCGTCATCCTCGGTTATGCACTCTGTGTTTTTCTTCTAGCTTCCGGCTTCCGGCTCCCGGGCACATTTGTTCGGCATTCAACTCAGGCCCTGTACTCTAATCATCCAGCTTCTTCCATCCTCTCTGTGGATTTTCATTCTGTCTACGACCATCTTCAAAAATTTGGGGGCTCAGCCCCTCCTTATACGGTGGCCACGTAGAGCGTGAAACCTTCGGCTATGGGAAGGGGACACCATAAATCGTTGGGGGTAGCAAGCTTAAAGGGGATATCTTAGCTAGAACTCCGCTAAATTGGGGAAGATAAAAAAGGGGCTGGCCTTAGCTCGTACTTTTCTCCATAAGCAATATCCCATTTATTTTTTGGTCCAAAACTGTTTATTGACTACAAACGAGTTATAATCGGTGGTGTAAATAAAAGTAATTAATTTTTTAATTATGTTTTTTCAATGGAGTTTAGCCAACCAGAGCACGTAGAAAGACGATTAAAAACCTCGATCATCTGAAATGGTCTA
>JABUQX010126717.1:0-12500 GCA_015478945.1 Trachelipus rathkii | reverse complement strand
AAATGACAGAATGTTTTTTGTTTTTACATATTTCAATGTATTTTAATAAGAAAGAGAGTGACTGCATTTCGTTTGCATTCTGAAGGAGGATAAAATAATTGAAAGAATCTATTCTAAAGGTTGCTTCAAAGTTGATTTTTGAACATCAGGATCCAGCTTTCGGCATTTGTTCACTACCTGTAAAAACATATTGTTTCTGCTCCTCATCTTTAGTGAAGAGGTTATTAAAGTCTGTAATTAATTTCACTCCTCGTTCTGCCACATCATTAACGACCTTTAGTGACTTCACAATCCCCCAATCCTTCCTTAAAATGTACATTTTCAGGCCAGCTACTGGGGAGTTCTCTGAGAAAATCTGCGTTAATCTGGAAACACTCAAAGAAATTGATGGTCCCCTTGGTAATTAAAAAAGATAACACCCTGCATTACCCAGTTCTTCCAACTGGTGTCTTTGAAATTTGGGCTTTACAATTCTTGAATTTTCTTGTCTCAGGTCTTGGTGTTCTTTTTAGGGACTTGTTCCCATTTCCGATTTTCTTCCGTCTGAAATCTGAGGGATTCAAAGAACACGAGGCTTACCCAATTCGCATTCAATACCACGAAAACTGGTTTGGAAGTTCACCAGAGCTCTCTCAGAGATATCTTTGTCAATCTCCTGATAGTCCAACAAACTTCGCAAGAGGTCAAAAGTCTTGCTTGGGAGCCAAGTGTGCTTTGTGGGCATTAAACAAGCTTTGCAATACACTCAAACGAGAAAAATACAGACAGCCCTTCTAAGGCACGTTGTTTTTCATGACTCAGTTTGAATTGTCCGCGGAATAGAAATATCTTCAGACAATAGATGCCTTGGCCATCCACCTGGCAGGACTGATGGTACCTGGAAATTTTAAATTCCCACTCCTTTTCCATTTATTGTTCCTACAAACACCAATACCAATTGTAGGAGCTCCTTGTAATCGTCTCTGGGTTGTGATTCCGTGATTTTAGTGTTACAATCCGCAGTTATGTTGGCAATTACTTTCACAATTTCGTTGATGATACCCGAGTCATTTGATGATATCCGAGTCATATTGTTTCCTGTTGAGCTTCGCCCATGCATTTTGGAATCTCTTTGAATATATCGGGTTTAGGCCCAGTTGTTGATCCGAACTTACATTCGAAAAAAAACTCTCAACATGACTGTGACATTTCTTTCAGATACCTTACACCGATCCAACAACAGAGATATTCATGGTTAAAATTTCCCTAACGGCACGCTTCATCCTTTGCTATGAGATGGTCTCCAGGAAGTTCCTCCGTTTCTTGAGAAGTACAAACGTCAATTGGCAGCACATCCTCGATGATCTTCATCGCATGTGTTTTCCTCTTCATCACTGTCATCATCTTCTTCATCATCAGCCTCTATTAACAAAAGAAGAGACAGAAAAGACCAAATTAATTATGATAATAGTTAAGTTACATGGCTTATCTTGTTTTTGTTGGTTGCTTTTGTAAAAAAACAAAACAATTAGGAACCAAGCGACGTAAACGTACCTAGCATAATTATCAATAATTCAAGCAAAATTAAAGAATTCTTACTTATTGTCGAATAAAACATTCCGCCTTGAATTTGCTTGTTCATTTTCGCAAGTTTCCTTTTGTAGTTTTTCTTTCTTCAGCTCGAGCTAACATCAGTTCAACTCCAAGCATAGAGCCTGGCCGACCCTTTCCCCTTTGTTTTCAAAAGAAACTCCTTGTCTTCTTCTGATTTCATCATGGCCAAGGCATCTTGATGGGAGATATCAAAGATACCATCTACCTTTGAGGCGAATTCTTTGATTTTGTTCTTTGCAGCTTCAGGTTGTTTATACTGGTCCTTTTGTACATTTCTCCACTCTGCGTGAAGTTTCTCTAATTTAGTAATAGCATCTTTCACACGTTTTGTAGGAATCCGAGCTTTTCCCCAGAAAACAAGAACTTCTTGTATGATAATTCTTGCTGAATCTCTTAGATTTTCAATTTCCCAGATACGCAAATTGTTTAGGAACAAAGTGGCCAAAAACTTGGACGATTGGAGGGCAATTTACAACCGGTTATCTGGTGAGCCGGATAGCCTACAATGAAAATTATTTTATCTTTGGTTCTGCTTCTTATGGCAGAGGTGGAAGCCATTCTTTTACTATTTTTTTTTTTAATTTGGAAAAAATTAATAATATACATTACAACGATGATTGGTTTGGAAATTCAGATGTAAAATAACAAAACAAAAGAAATAAAAAAAGGCTCCTAAATCTAAATTTACATTGAAATGATTTTAGAATTTAA
Organism: Trachelipus rathkii; assembly: GCA_015478945.1. Classification (NCBI taxonomy): domain Eukaryota; kingdom Metazoa; phylum Arthropoda; class Malacostraca; order Isopoda; family Trachelipodidae; genus Trachelipus; species Trachelipus rathkii. The sequence continues at coordinate 10,196 of JABUQX010126717.1, read as the reverse complement.
AGAAGATAATAGAATTGAGCTGGGTTGGTGTCAAAGAAACAAATAATACATCTTGAAAACAATTGGTTACAAAAATATTGCCTTTAATTTGAGACATAAATCATGAGGAAAATATGAGGGGTTCCGGAAGTAACGGGCCCAAAACGTCGCTAGTCAGCCCAAAAAAACGCCGTTTTTTTGTAACTTTAAGCGCACAGCGGCACGGGTTCACATGCCTCCAATCGTGCTCAAAATTTAACTACCTTAAAATCTGGAGAGGCTGATCACTTTGTGGGGTTCCCGTTGACAAAATTCCAACATCGTCGGCTCGAGTCCCCTAATATATATATATATTTGTTTGGTCTCTCGAAATGTATCACAACGTTTTGAAGCCTTATTTTTAATATTACTAATAATATTATATATATATATTATAATATATAATATATATATTACATCTATATAGAAATATATATATAATATACTATATATAATATAATATATTTACTTTTATTTAAAAAGGGCAGGATCCAATATTTGCTTCGGGCTGAAGAACCCAATTTCAAACCCCACAAGACGATGGACATTAAAAATTGCTTGAATTTTTGCGGCCAATTTTGATGGAAAATAAGCACACTGTAGTTTTTTCTGGAAACATCTTAAACGGTCATTTACGAGAATGTTTTTCGTGGTCTGTGGTCATATCTTTACGGAATTTCATTTTCTCCAGACTGTATGTGTTTGAACAATTTTTGGCTATCAACTTCATGCCAATTTTTTTTCCGAAATCAGACTTTCAAACTTGAAACTAATGACCTATTAGAAGTGGTGCTGCCTCTACCTACCCAAACCCATGCAAACGAAAATAAGTTTTTTGATTTTTTAAAAAGAAATTGGTGTGGATAGCCATCCCGTCAAAATTCAAATCCACTGTTCTTTTGGCCTTTTTACAAATATGAAAAGGCACATATGCAAGGTAACTTTTTTTCTTCTGCCCAGGCGATTAAACCTGAGAATGACAAAAAACAAATCCTTCAGAGCAATGTAGTCGAATATTTTTGGGGAAGAACTTTTAATAATGTGGTTAATATAACAAAACCAAAATAATATTCTAAAATAAAAACAAAGAAATAGACATACTCGCGCCCGGACATAATATAAGCATACACCGAAAAATTTGAAGCTAATTCGATGGGATTAAGTAAAAAAAATAAAATAAATACAATATAAAAACCAAAAAGAAAAAAGATACAAAACATTTAATAGAAGAAAGTGAAATAACATTGAGTATCTATTTAATACTACTTGTACCGATCAACAAATTCAGCAGACTTTTCAAGAGAGCTATGTGATAAGAATCAGGGGCAAGAATAACAAATAATCTTTTTACTTAAGACATCAATTGTTTGTAATACTCAAAAAGAAATAAATTCAAAAATTTCCAAAAAAAAATTATGTTGAAAAATTTGTTCACAAGAACAAAATGCCCAAAAAAAAACTAACATGCATAATATACAAAAGAAAAAAAGTTATGACTTAAGTAAAAAAATTGTAGCATCTCCCAGACGTGCATATGCTCTAGTAATAGTGTACATCCAGATCGCAAAAAAATGAGCAAGAAAATATAGAAAAGCTTATGGCGCCAATTGATATCAGTCTTGTAAACAAAATGAAGTGGAGTTAATTGAACCTATTGACATTTGCTGAGCACAAATTCTAAAAAATCAAAAAAACTATTTCGTGCCATTTTAGTAGCACAAGGTAGAGGAGAAAGGCCCCATATCAAAAAGCGTATATTTCAATATGAAGTAACAATCTTCGATAAATAATGAATTAAAAGTTTAGAAAAGAAGCCCAATGACCAGAAAAACATAGATTAATTTGATAAAAACAGTGAAAAATTCTGAAAGAATGACTAAATAGAGACTAAGAAAAAAAACACATCGAAAACGACATATTAAAGTGGTCAGAAAACAGCCCACAAGATTAATGGTTCTTTTCTATCAAAAAATGATAGATTTAAAATTTAAAGAATTTATGTACCATTTTTCAAGGGGGAAAAAGTGACGTGCAAAAAATGCAGATGAGGCAGAGTCACGAAGCAAATTAAATAACATTGACAGAATAAAGTATTTAATTAATGGTAATTTGAAAATAAAAATAAAAAGATATCATTTTCTTCAATAGTAAAAATTTACTTAATTGTTAATCTCTTAACAAACAAAAAATGATTGGATAACTTCCTTAACGTTTGAAATTGTGCAGCTATGAAATGGAAAGCCACGTCATTAAAAGCTAGTTCTGTTAGGCTTTACTTCTCCTGTGAATTGGAAAAAGATGTTTTCGAGCCAGTATTCAGCAGAGAGCAATAAATTTTTGAAGTGAACAGTATATTACATAGATATCATAAATAAATAATATATACTATATATAACAAAATAAATATAATAACTAGTATAAATATAAATAAAAACATAAGATATAGCCACATAACAACCTATACTATAAATAGAATAACATATACACATATCAATTATAAATATAAAATATATATATAATATTATATATATATATATATATAATTAAATAATATGAAAAAATAAAGCATCTGCTAGGAATCCATCCTTCATTTATTCCATCTAAAATAGAGTACTAGATTTTAAAAATGCTGAGAGCAAAGAAGAAAGCCGTTTCACGCTGAACTTGCGTTTTGGAGAAAATAGAAGCATGTCGACGCCTTATCGACTAAAGCTTCTTCCAATATCTAAAAAGCTATTTTCATAACTCATACTTCTGAGCATTTCTAAAAAATAAGACTTTGAGAAAAAAGGTAGTAATTGGGGATTAGTATGCAGTTTCTACACTTACGATATGTTCAGATTGTTTCCTTTTCTTCTTAAACTTCTGGCAACCCTTTAATACAAATGACCACGTATGCAAAAAGTGCAGAATTATAGCTTTTTGATAAATGTGATCTTTCAGTTAAGGCGTTACACCTGTAGATAAGATTCAATATAAAAAACAGCAGGAACTAGTAGAATAGTCATTAGTCAATGAGAGGAAAAGATCTTTCATCTTACCTTGTACTCATGGGAGTCTATTATTTCTATCAGCATCTATAAAAATATAAAGATAGGATATAAAGAGGTATTAGAAGGATGGAATTTTATCAGAAATATAGTATCAAATTCAAAACATCAACCTGTGAATGTTTAAAAAACGTCGAAAGTTTACAAGTTGCATCTTTGAAGATATCGGACACGCTCGCAGTCAGGAACACGTTTGCAAGTAAGGAAAGTGATCGGAAAAGTCACCACAGCAGACAATCAAAACAATTCACAACTTGGTCAGCTCAAAATTTTAAGACTCAACTCTAGCATATACAATTAGAAACCGTCTACCGACCACCGACCCTGACTCCGAGAACTTAGACCGACATCCGACCTCTTTGAAGAATTACCGACTCACGCAACTCACTGACCTCTCGACTTCACGAACCCCCACCCTTTGAAAATTAGCCCGAATCCGACTTCTGACTCCCTCCCCCTCTTCAAAATTACCGACTCCCCGACTCCGCGACTCGACTCCGACTCCGACGCCACAACCCTTGTTCTGACTAGAAAAGAAGAGCCAATAGATATGCCGCGGAAAAGTCGTCCCTGAATTAATCCTTTTATCACGCTTATATATATGTATTTAGTACCACCAGCTGTTTTTTAATGTGGTTGTTTACACTATTAATGTCTTACCTAGTGTGAGAGCACTACAGAGGTTTTTAAAATAGATATTATACTATAATTACCCTATAAAAATATATCACTAATAATATAACATATGATATATAAATATAATTAATACGGTATACACTCCCAAGTTAGGTATGATAATGAACCAAATAAAACCATATAATATATAATATAGCATAATGATATATATATATAATACTATATAAATATATATATATAAAAATATATTATATATAAAAATAATAGAAATATGGAATATGTGTAGTCGTGATGTGCTAGGTGCTAGTAGTGAAGTAGTGTAGGTGATGTGGTATGTGTGAGTGGATTGCATACTTCCATGTTGCGTATCCATATGAAACTAATACGAATTATAAATCTCTGTATTTAATCGGATTATCAGAAAGTTATCCGGTGTAACTTTCATAATCAGGAAAAAACTCGTGCTTTAATACATTTTCATCCATTAGAAGAATAATTAGCAAAAAAAATCGAGACATCTAAAAAACTTTTCTTCGTAGAAATTACAACAATCTTGTTCTAGTTCTTCGGTACCTCAACAAATTATCTTTCTAACATTTTTGCAATTTTAAAATGTCAAACTCCAACCTTGCTTCTTCATCCCTACCTACCTACCTTTGTATCTATGTCAAGTAAATATTGCTGTGAGGACTTAAACTTCTGTTAAACGCCTAAAACTGTTTTGCTCAAACATTTCCCTCAAATTCCACTCTAGACGGCCAGGAGTCTGTTCCCTCTTCTCTCCGTTTTCCTTTCAACTCAGTAAAAGTTTTTATTTCTGCATGTTCTTTTAGCATTTTTGTGAGCTTTAAAAAAGGCGGAAATAGTAGTGAATAACCTCCAGTGGTCCCAAACTGTCACTTACATGAGCCTTGCACCCTGTACTCCATCACTGCCTATAAAACCATCAACGTTACCCTCCTGCAGCACACAAGATGCATTCATTCCAAGCAAGTGCTGAATGAAGGCCGGACATCCAATTCAACAATTCAAACCATGCGTCCTCCATTGATCCATCCACTCTATACCTCTGTTCTTCCTAAAACGTTTTTCGAATCCATTCTTAAAACAGGAAGACAATTTAGAAACATTTTAAATCTTCTAACTTATATACTCTGATTGCAAAGTATGGCCTTCTGTAAGGCATATTGACTTGCGTGATCTTCTATTACCTTTCTCTTCCGGACTCTTGGTTCATTCTGCTCTTCCAGCATATTCGTGTGAATCTTCTTCTGTGGCACCTAGAAGCATATAGACCGAAATTCTTTCTTAAACTACTGACCACAAGGTATAATCTAAGCTATCCACAGTTGGATTTATCTAGTGTTCTCATCCTAACCTTTCCTTGACTCTTAGTTCCAGTCGTTATATGACTGTTATAACGTAGATGCCACACCATTTATCCTTAATCATACTCCATACAGTTGGATGTTTCCTCAAGAATTCTATTTCTATCCCCAGCTCTTTTTGTATTATTTTTATTTTATGCATCAAATTAAACTATTTGTTACTGTGTCTTCTCTCTACTCTTAGGCTGATAACTCCAGCACACCCCTCATTATTCCTTCCAATTTGAAAGACGACTCATTCAAAACAGCAAATAAATGATTTTAGGAGGGTAGCCTTGAAGCGAAGAAATAGAGAGGAGATGATACCTATTTTTGTGTTACGTGTATGAGAAGAATGTTTTCCAATGGCCTCAATAACTCAGTTCCTCATTTTGATATATATTTGACACAGTATAATATCTTCGTTTGAAACACAACTATTAACCGATTCGTGTCTGTTACTAAATTTATTTAATTGATATTATTCTCTTTCTCGCGAACCTTAAGAGTCTAGCGACAAAATATAAGGGTTCCGTTCCAGAAGGAAACCTTCGCAACTCTCCTTTTCACCACTCGCCAGTTCCTAGCCCTACATAAGGCGCTAGACTCACGCCTTTCATATAGAGTATGGAATCAACTAATCATGGGAAAAAGACCGTAGTATACCTCGCATCATGCTCTACTTCCGATACAGAAAGATGCCTGTCTAGGAGAACAAAACTTGTCGACTCCCCTTAACCTGCTCCCCACTACTCTAAACTACAACTTCTATACCAATCATAATCGAGCCGTTACAAGAAACTGTTGGAATAAACCTCATCCATTATTCTATTGTTATTACAAATTGACAATCTTGTGATTTTCCGTATTTTACAACATCATGTACCTCATCTCATCGTTGGAGTAGAGTTCCTACAACTCGTTTTCAGTTCTCATCCAAAAGCTCTCCCGCTCAACATTTATGACCCAACTTAACTGCTAATCCAGTTCCAATCTTACGGGATACTCCATACTAGAGTAATGGACATGGTTTTAGCTACCACATCCTTACTTTGCTAGAACAAAAATATTTAAATAGAAGAGAGCTATTGAGTTAATTCTTTAATTAGAAGTTACTTTCTTGGAATTACAAATGCATGTTGGAAAGCACAAAATTCTTAGCCAGCAAAAGTAAACCAATGGTTATTTTAGTGAGGATTTTAAACTAAAAAAACCCATGTTGGCTTAAAATCAACAACCATTGATTGTAAACTCTTGCTTTTTATTAGATCTTTCCTCAGTGCAATGACAGCTCACTGGATATGAACCCCAACCAACCAGGAGCAGAAAGAAAGGACATGCTTGTCCTCAATTATACAGTCTGATACTGGTTGCCACACTATATTGATGTCATAATGAAGAACATGATCAAAATCCATGACCACTTTAATATATCGAAAGACAAAAGTAGCACAGCAACAAAACAAAACGACAAACGGTATCCAAGTTTGTAAAGAATTTTTCACAATACCACCAAAGGAACAGGGTAACGGCATCTGACGAAGCGTGTTGCTGGCCCTCGGAAGATGCTCTTATTTTCCAAGACAACAACTGCTAAATATTAGACACAGTGGACCGACGAGAAACAAGACACGGTCGAAACCGAATTAAAAGAAAAACGTCACATCAACTATTGTACACCATCGGAAATAAACATGCCTTAAGAGATAAGGATACATGGAGATGCCACCAGTTTACCACTCCACCAGTAAAGTGTGCAAAAGCTCACACCTGGTCTAATTTTAGAGGCCGAACTCACGTGGATCGGACACAAATCTTCACCTTACAGCAGAACTGGCGCCTACGAATACCCAAAAGAAGCTTCCTTTCCAAAAAGCTCTCAACACAAAGTGAGAAAGCTCACGGCAAAGTTCAAGAGAGAACCATTCGTAATGCCCGAGGAAGGGAGTGCCTAAGATCAATAGCGTGGATGAATGCTACCATAGAGAAAGAAGATGCCTAAGGGCACGAAAGAAAAACTGGGTCAGTATCAAATATGGCAAAATAAGAGCCGATCTGGCCAACCCCGCTCTAATTTCGTACCTTACGTTCCAATTGGATCCGCCTGCAACGACAACCCTTCGGAAAGTAGCGAAATCCGAATACTAAGGTAATAGAACTAATAATAATTCTTAATTACAGTCCAATCCACAATATTTTGAATCTCTGAAAAATGAGGAAGCAAAAATTGACAATTGTACTGCACAAAGCCAATAGCGTTGGAACCGCTCTTCAGAGGAATAAAACACATACGTATCTTTACACGCTTCAATAGCTACACTTGAGACAAACCGAGAACTGTTTAGCTGGAACCTGAGCCTATATCCCAAAGTTTAACATCAAGTGGAGCTGACGTAGATTCGACAACTGCAAAAAATCTCATCTGTAAAAGACGGCGAATCATAGAAGGAAACTAAGTCAAAAGTGCAATTAAAGGAACTATAGAGAGAACATAATAAATGTACGTGAGCAACAACCATGCTCATAAGGAACGACAGCAAAACTATGATCTAAACAAAAACCTCAATCTCGTAATGGCTGGAATGGTCAGATGGAATAGAGGCATCACCATAAAACAGAAGAATATAAGGGCAAACAAGAGAAAACTTATAGGGACACTAGCTGGATCAACGGAAAAAAGAATAGATGGGATTGCATGTACCCTCAAGCCGATACGTCAGAGATCCGGTGAGCAGAATTCTTTATGTCAAAACTATTTTTCATAAGAATATAGCACTTCAACAATCCCACAATCCTAACTGCTGCCGTATGGAAAGGCCTAAAACTATTAATCTCTAGAGAAATGACATACAACTGAACCTAAAAAGCGTACAAAAACTGCTCAAGATTAAGAACAAGGACCCGAAATAAGCTGAGAAGTTCAGATAAAGTTAATTTTTGATTTTAATAAGGAAACAAGCAATTGTTAACAAATAACACGTTCCTAAAATAAGATTTTATTTCATACCAATCAGAGCATAAGCATTTTAATTTTCAGTTTAAATATATAATATATATATATATAGTAATATTTTATATATATATATATATATATATATTATATTATATATATATATATATTAATATATACATATATATATATATATACTATATATATATATATATATATCTATATATATATATATATTATAAGATATATATATATATATAATATATATAATATTATTATATATAAATATATATATATATATATATATATACAAAGCGAGGAATCCATTTTTTAAAAATTATCTCCGATATACATATATATAATATATACTATATCATAGATATAATATATATATAATATATATATACTATACTATATATATATATATATACTATATATTATATATATAATATATATATATATATATACATATATAAATTATATATATATGTTCTACGTATATATAAAGGAAAAATATTTCAGTATATTAAATGTATATTGAATGACATATATGAGGTAGTTTTTTAATATATATAATATATATATATATATATATATTATATATATATATATCATTTAATATATACATATTAATATATATATATATATATATAATATATATATAGATATATATATATATATATATATATATATATTATATATATATATATATATATATATATTAATATAAGATATATATATCATGTACAAGGGCAAGGAATCCACTTTAAGATTATTATCTCCGAGTAACAGTAATATCTTTAAGGGTTTTTGCTCATATTAGGTTTATACTTACTAAGAAAGAAAAAAAAAGAAAAAAAAAACCAGAAAAAAAAAAACAAAAACCAACCGAAAAAAAGAAAGAGTAAAAAAATTACTCGCTAAAATTAACTAATTACTAAAACTAAATGCTTTCATAACTTACGGTGCTTAAATACTATAAAGGAATACAAATTATCATATCGAAGCTGGTAAAAAATTAGATTTCAGACTCCATTTTAGACCCGAAGATATTAACTATTAATCGAAGTTATTGAAACTGCCCATTACAGTATAAATAATAATAAAGATATAAAATATAGTAAAAATATATATATAAAAAATAAAAAAAAATATAACGAGAATAGTAGAAAAAAACAAATAATATTATAATAAATAATATATAATAGAATATAGGAAAGATAATATATATATCAATAAAAAAGTATAATATTATAGTATACCAAACCTACCATAGATCATAATAGGTATTTATATAAATATATATATATAAATCAACATAAAAAGAACCTAAATATATCTAATCTCACCAATAATTTCACTTTTAGAGTTTAACTAAATAATGAGGAAACAAATAATAAAAAAAGAAATTTTACATGCCATGAAATTGTAGGTTTTGTTTATGGCCATTGTAGGTAAAAGCTGATTCAAAAGACATAAAAGCAAAAGACATACTTTCAAAAAAAAAGAAACCACGCAAGGTAAAAGGTACTAGTCCATATATATTCAGCAATCTTCATAAATTGACAACATAGGATCATTAGGACAAATAAAGTTTAAATTTAACTTTAAATTCACCCTTTTAGATAACAAGCGCTGTAGAAAGACTTAGCGAACAATATACGATATTTAAGTAATTCTTTAAAGCGTTCATAGATTATGAAAACGATAAACGCGATTGAGATTAACTAAACAATTATTATAATCAAAATTATCCTAACTTAAATTCACTTTTAGCCGCTTCAGCTAGAATAGACACCACTCCAGATTTCTCCAGAAACTACAACCAATACAAAGATAATGCACCCCAACCCCCAAAAAATTTTATCTTTTATTATTATATCACTAATAGAAAGCAAAAACAGATGTAAGAACTCAGAAAAATATATTAACGGCTTATCTTTATTGACTTATCTAACCTATAGAATTTGCAAGGTTCTCACCCATTCTTCCACCTTCTAATCAAACAACGTATTTGCAATAAACAAGATGTTTTACGTCTACTGTAATAATTACTGGGTTTTAAATTTGATAGTCTTATTTTTTTTAATTGCACATTAAATATGACCCTATAATAATAGCTGTATAGAATAGATATAGTATATAGAAATATATAAATTACTAAGCACGCAGCAG